>JAYESA010000733.1:105000-107033 GCA_036927795.1 Iris macrosiphon
CCCGTGCGGCCTGTACACCCTGTCAGCCCCGCCCCCGTGCACACAAACTGGTTGGGTGCGCAGAATGTGCTGCAACTGCAGCGTGGCTCTGCCCCGTGCGGCCGATACACCCCGACAGCCCCACGCCCGTGCACAGAAACTGCTTGCGTGCGCAGAAACTGGTGCGTTTGCTAAGTTTGTCTGCCCCCGTGCGCAGAAACTGCTCCGTTTGCTACGTTTGTCTGCCCCCGTGCACAGAAACTGCTTGCGTGCGCAGAAACTGGTGCGTTTGCTAAGTTTGTCTGCCCCCGTGCGGCCGATACACCCCGACAGCCCCACGCCCGTGCACAGAAACTGCCTGCGTGCGCAGAAACTGGTGCGTTTGCTACGTTTGTCTGCCCCCGTGCGCAGAAACTGCTCCGTTTGCTAAGTTTGTCTGCCCCCGTGCACAGTTTGTCTGCCCCCGTGCACAGAAACTGCTTGCGTGCGCAGAAACTGCTCCGTTTGCACAGTTTGTCTGCCCCCGTGCACAGTTTGTGTGCCCCCGTGCACAGAAACTGCTTGCGTACGCAGAAACTGGTGCGTTTGCTAAGTTTGCCTGCCCCCGTGCGCAGAAACTGCTCGCTGCCTTGCCCCCGGGCGGCCGCTACACCCTGTCAGCCCCACGACCGTGCACAGAAACTGCTTGCGTGCGCAGGAAGTGCTGCAACCGCACGGTTTGTCTGCCCCGTGCGGCCTATACACCCTGTCAGCCCCGCCCCCGTGCACATAAACTTGTTGGGTGCGCAGAATGTGCTGCAACTGCAGCGTTGCTCTGCCCCGTGCGGCCGATACACCCCGACAGCCCCACGCCCGTGCACAGAAACTGCTTGCGTGCGCAGAAACTGGTGCGTTTGCTACCGTTCGCACAGTTTGTCTGCCCCCGTGCACAGAAACTGCTTGCGTGCGCAGAAACTGCTCCGTTTGCACAGTTTGTCTGCCCCCGTGCACAGTTTGTCTGCCCCCGTGCACAGAAACTGCTTGCGTGCGCAGAAACTGCTCCGTTTGCACAGTTTGTCTGCCCCCGTGCGTTTGCTAAGTTGGTCTGCCCCCGTGCGCAGAAACTGCTCGGTGCCTTGCCCCCGGGCGGCCGGTACACCCTGTCAGCCCCACGCCCGTGCACAGAAACTGCTTGCGTGCGCAGAAACTGGTGCGTTTGCTAAGTTTGCCTGCCCCCGTGCACGGAATATGTTCGCGTGCGGCCAAATATGCTGCAACTCGTGGGTTCTCCGGCCCCGCGCGTCCGATACACCCACGGTTGGCCAATCCCGTGCGGGCGGGACGACCCGGTCGCCGTGCGCATACACCGCCTTGCGTCGCGGGAGCTGCCGCCAAAAAGACTCATGTAGTCCGTAAAGTAAGCCCCTTTGTGAAACAAGTATTGTCCGGTACCCCTATCAGTGAGCGGGCATCCGTTTGGTGATCGTTTGTTTCGGTCGCGCCCCGGGGAGGTGGTGGCGGGGTATCGTGTGATAGCCACGGGGACAAGTAGTACCGGAGGATGCGGGCGTGTGAGAGCCCCGGGTACGGTTCTAGGTGGGGTCTGCCGGCCTACCCCGGGACTTGGATGCAAGCTCCATGCGTCCGCCCTCGGGACGTGGCGCCGCAGCTAAGTAGTCGGTCTGGCGTGAGGGAGCGCCCGGTAGGTAAGTGCGGGTAGTGCGTCGCCCCGACGTGGCGCCCAAGTCGAGGGTCCTTGGGATGCGGGGTCCGGTCGCACGTCCAACCCTGGGGGGTACGTTTTGTTGGGAGATTGGGGGGGGGGGGGGGGGACGAATCTGTGCGACAAAGGGCTGGATCTCAGTGGATCGTGGCAGCAAGGCCACTCTGCCACTTACAATGCCCCGTCGCGTATTTAAGTCGTCTGCAAAGGATTCAGCCCGCCGACCGTTTGGAATTTCACTTCAAGGGTTCCCCCGCGGCACGTCCGCCGCGGAGGCGACATCCTTCGGCATGGGCCCATGGGGGCGGCGAGGCCCCTACTGCGGGTCGGTGGTCGGACGGCGGGCGCAGGC
>JAYESA010000734.1:0-106871 GCA_036927795.1 Iris macrosiphon
ATATATATATTATTCGTCTATATAAATACTTATCCATCTATATATCTCTAACTATATATATATATATATATATATATATATATATATATATATAGGTGTAGTTAGATGCATAGTTAGTGAGATGAGAATGGTAAGGTAAGGTATCTCAATACCTTGAGATACTCAAGGTATTGGACATCGGGGCGAGGTATTGGATTCTTGCCCGTGTATGGGATAAGTGATACTTTTATATATATAGATATATACATATATACATGTTAGGATATATATTAGAGGGCATAGGCGTGGTGTATAGCGTAGGTTGATATATCGGATACCGAGGGTATCCCGGTATCTCAAAGAGGCGAGTTTGAGGGTTTACTAGCTTAATGAACTAGTTTTGACCTAGAATTTTAGGGACACCCTAGTTTGACCTAGAGTTGACCGTAATTGCCCCGGTTAACCGCCAAAGTCAAAAGTTTGAAAAGAGTTAAATAGCAATTTAATTACGAATTATTCATGTAATATCGTAATCATAAATACAGATGGCTTTTCAAAATGACGGACGCATACCCGGTGGACTTACAACTCCGGCCATTGAACGTGAACGAGAGTCTCACATTTCTAGTCTGGTTTTTGCAGGACCGGTAATGTAATTTTTAGATAATTAATATTATTGTTGTTAAGCGTATTATATTATACTAACGATATTTCAAATGTACTACCATCACCATTAGCTTTAGCGTATACTCTCCAACAACAGTTTGGAGAATCACAAGTATACACAATTCTTTGATGATTGTTATGTTTAGATGAACAACTAAATTTATATGTAATTGCTAGGTCGCTAATAAAATTACGAAAATCTTTAGGAGAATCAAAATGCCTGCCAACAAATAATCCGGGAATGCAACCAGTTACATTAGCATCATTATCATCTAAATAGTAATCTAAATTTTTAACCAAATCATCACTGTTTTTATCGTCAACATCATTGTTTTCTGTATCAGAATTACCTTCAGTGTGATTTATACAACTAGGACCAACATTGAAATCTTGGTTATCATTAAAATGTTCACTACTTGATATGATAATTGTGTCGATATTTACTTGTGATGGGATGATGTAAATTTTAATACAAGCTGAAACTAAATTACTTTGAACAATAAAATTCCATGTTTCTTCACAATCTACTATTATCAACGCATCTTCATAAAACCACGTTTTTGTAAATTCATAGCTTATGCAAAAACGATCAGAAATAATACTACGCAAACTAGCTAAAGTGGTGTTTTGATAAGTGGTTATAAGATGAGTATTACCCCCATGGTAAGATAATCCATTTAGTACACCTCCATGGTAGCAAATTATTACTAAATTTTGATCCATAGTTAAAAACTGTCGTCTGAATTGAGACTTACAGAAGTATGTCAGGAAAAAGCTGAGACGAAAATGGTAGAAGATAAAGGATGAAAGTATCTTCTGACTTCAATTTAACTTCTTAATTCACCAATTGAAAGTATGAGATAAATATGGTAAAGAGAGAGTGGATGAGATATACAAAACTACGCATGAGTTATATATATAAACTAAATTTAACCGTTAAAATATAAACGTTACAAATTGAACATTATAAATTTAACGTTACCTATTGTACATAGACTAGTAATACCTACTTTCCTAGCATAAAGAAAAAATTGATAACAGAAGATAAAGTGAAGGAGAGAGAAAAGAGAGGCATGAGAGTGATACAAGAGTAAAGAGAGAGAGAGATAATATGTTAGGTGTGTTAGGGAGCGAGAAAGCGAACCTGAGTGAGAGCAAATGTTAGGAAAAGAGAGAGAGAGAGTGTGGAAGTGAACCTGAGTGAGAGCAAATGTTAGGAAGAGAGAGAGTGGGAGTAAAAAATCAGAGCAAATGTTAGGAAAAGAGAGAGAGAGTGGGAGTAAAAAATACAACTCTTAAGCAATAAATTTTTTAAGGGATTGTTGCGGGAATAGCTAGCAATGGTCAGAGAGAGAGAAAGAAAGGGTGAGAGAGAGGGAGAGAGAGAGAGAGAGGGGAGAGAGAGAGCAAGGGTGAGAGAAAGAGTGAGAGAGAACGAAACGTGAGAGAAAGAGAGTATTAGGGAGAGAGAGTATTAGGAGAGAGAGAGAGAGATATAGAGAGAGAGAGAGAGAGAGAGCATAGAGTAAGTGGGAGAGAGCAGGAACGAGAGTGAGAGAAAGAGAGAGCGAGAGTAAGAGAGAAAGAGAAGAGAGTGAGGGTGAGAAGAGAGAGAGAGAGAGAGACTGATTAAAATAAAAAAATAAAAACGTCCCTAGGAAGAAAAAACGCTTCCATAGGACATTTTCATATTTATATATATATATATATATATATATATATATATATATATATATTTTAAGTTTTCTAACAGAACTTTTTAACGGAGATGGACGAAAATGTATTGAAATGCGTAAAACGTCCTTAGAAAGGACGTTCTGATGCTATTAAATTGAATGCTTTCATGGAAAAAATTTGTATCTTCGTTGCTCTGAACGAAATTTTCCGTTTTTTTTTATGGATGAAAATAAATTATCTTAAGAATTTCAATTTTTTTTAGGTTCTTTATATGATGGTAAATTTATGATGTAAAGAGCATAGTAATTGTCAGGTGCCACTTTTCAGAATACGACGAGTCGAGTACGTAATACCATTTCCAGACTACGCACCATACGAATACACTTGTATTCGTATTTACAATTTTCGCCCGTAAGATTTTTATTATTATTATAGGATTATAACAGGTCACATGGTGCATAATATAATGAATAACAATTTGGTAAAGGACAATCTAAACTATAAATAAGGAAATAACTATTCTACCCAGTTACAGCTATTAACCCAGTATATAATAATACATTTATACCTTTAATAAATAATAAAAACGGCTATGTTGTCAATTCGATCACCTCCCTTGGTAGCATCTCGATCTTGCTCTCCAACTGTCCATCAATATTTGATAGCAGCTTTCTTTGAATTATTGCTACAAAACTAGTAAACAATACTAGGTCGTCAGAACGAAAGTAAGTCCTCGGTCAAGGACGGAGAAAATAAATTAAATGAAATGAGAATCTGAAAAGTAGTAGTATTTGGATAATTCATAATGATTAATGTGCTAAGTTGAAATACGATCCTGACTAGATTCTATTCTAGTGAATTACTCGTGTTCGTCTTATACTTAAATCATAATAAAACACATTCATAACTATTACAATCACGGTCACAGTCACCATCACAATCACGATCAAGATCATAATCACTAAGCATAACGCATCAACGAAACAGCAGTTACCGTGTAACATCTAACATCTATTAATATCTGCATTGTCAACTGAATTCCGTAATCTGTCATCAGTACAGTAGTCCACCCCTACACCAAACAAGGACAAAGGAATGAATCACGACACCGGAACAACTTACGTACCAGCTGACTAACAAGCAGTACACCCTAGCTAAGAATTCAACAATCAATTGCAATCACAATCACAAACAAGTTTCATATATGATGATGCAATTTAGATAACACATCTGGATCACATCATCTTATTTTCTCAGCAATAATCTCATTTACCCGGAATCAGGTTGTGTCTCGGTTGCACGGTGCTTAGAATCTGGCCCCTCCCACACAGAGTAAAACTTGTAACTTTTAAACTCTTAAATTCTTGTTTTAATACAAGAATTTCTGGAATCTGAAATCTCTCTTGATGAGCTAAGCCTCACCCCAATATCGTATGGCCTTACGATGCGAAAAACTCTACTGATCAGTTTTTGTTTATTTATTATATTGCAGAGATTTTGGGTGTGATCCAGTTGTTCTCTCCCGCCCAATGCACTAACCTAAAGCTACAAACAATCCTACTATATTATGTTGCATTATGTTTCTGCTAGACACGGGCTTAAACCTTAAATCTCGATTCGTGTATTTAAATACCACGAAGAGCGAAAGTATTTGATTTCTTTCCAAGGAGCATACCATGAACTCTGGATATCAAGATTTTAGTACTCGGTCTTTCTTGAGTAAATCAGAACATAATTACAGGATATTAATTCCTCAATACTTGTTCCATTTTCAATTGAAATAGGATAGTAACTCATAATGAAAACATGGCAGTACGTAAAATTGTAAAATTATCAAATTTGATAATTATATTTTCTCTAGCAGAAACACAAGATATAAATTATTTAGATTTCGCTTACGTGATTCTGTGTCCATGTCCTACGCATATTAAGTTCTAAAGAAATTCGACCCCTATAATTTAAATATAATCATAAGCCCGTCTCAAGGGAACTGACTCAAAATTCCTAAGGTAGGGTAAAATATATTTAACCAATTTTCGGATATTGAAAATGGCTCTCCGAAAATTCTTGAAATTTTCGACAGAAAATTTATATTTTTGACTCCAAAAATTTCACAATTTATATAAAATCCGGAATAACCCTCCGTAGAATTCCTTGGTTACGCCGACCCCTTCGGTAGAACAATTCAACACCTTAAATCACACGCAATTTATATATATACACAGTTATACAATTTAAGAAGATAAAGTTCTTCTTACCTTAACAATTAAGCTATAATGTATTTATTATTGCAAATTTGCCAACTATACCTCTTAGATCAAAACAAGCGAACACAAGGTTAGAAACATACTCATTATAACTAAACAAATTTCTAAATCATCAATAAAAATTGATATGTTCTCACATATTAAGTGAATATAAACTTTAAGCAAGAATAATTTAGTTCAAATTTTTTGAAATAATTGTAGAAAATTGGAAGAAAAAGTTAAATCTTCGATATAGGTGCCAAAAAAAAACTATCTTTTCATGCTCCTCCCTCCTAACAATTTATTCTCATGCAGATCGTTGTCACCACGCAAATAATGACATAAGAAATTGCACCATATTTACATGATAAAATTTGCAAAAATATCATAAATCTTCCCAAATTACACGAGATGGACACTCAGCAACATTAAAAAAAACAGTAAGTTATATTTTGCTATATGCTGCAGAACCAAATATTCCAGAGTACTATATCAAAGTTTAGGGGCATAGATAACAAAAATTTAAAAACTAAAATCACCACAGAAATGCAATTTATTCATCAGTATATGAGTCCAACAATAGTAGGAAGCTAGTTCCATTTTTTGGAATGAATAGTGATGATCTATCAAATTAGATATATATGTTTATATCCGCATACAGAACAATTCAACACAAATCATTAAATAGTGATTTGTGACAACTAATGAACGTATTAAGTTACACAAAAGAATCATTTTACAATATCGTGCTTGAGTATTAACATTAAGAAGAACATACGGGACATGGGAGCACACATTTACGCCAATCTTATCATTTGATGATTCAACATGTACTATAACAAACTGCCAATAATATTTTGGGCTATTTAGCGTTTAGACAATGGATTTTATATCAATTTAGAATTCAAGTCCTAACATGTCTAATTGGGAAGTTATGTCTAATTGGGAAGTTTGGACCCCTGAACTTTTATTTTTGGTTTCTTTTTCCCATTATACCCTACTTTACAGCATGTCTTGTCTCTATTACTCCAATTCAGAGTAAGAAATTTTTAGTGTTCAAATTTTCCAATTGGACATATCAAGTTAAACTCTAAAAGTTGATATAAAATTCAGGGACTAAACGCTAATTAGCCCCAATATTTTCTTTACCAAATAGACAAAGAAAGTCATGGCACGTATCATAACAAAGATGAATAACACAACAAAGATGAATAACACGAAGTTTCCACTAACGATCTCCATACAAACAGAAACAATAAACCGATAAATAATATCTGGATATCGAAGAACACAAATTTATGAAAGCCAAAGTTCTACTCACCAACACATGGTACAAATTGATGAAGAGCACCTCACCTCCTCTGAATCTCTGAAAATCTCTCTGTCGATCATCTTGGTGAATGACTTTTATTGCTTGCCTCCCCAGCTATAGCAAATTGTTGCAGCTAAAACGGAACAAAAACAAGTTGAGAGTTCTAGCAACAATCATAGCGACTATCAAGCATCATAACAACAGAAATAGCATCCATACTAAGCATATAACAACATCAGAATCGCCAAGCTCAAGTGAACTCGACTAAGTCAACTTCCAAGATAAACACCACAGATGTCAGTGATGACTACGAAAAGGTAAACACAGCCAAGAGATCTAGCATTATCATTACTGACATCTAAAGTATGGTTAAAACCTGACTATAAATGATAATATTTGAAATAACAGGAACACAAAGTCGCAAACAAAAACTGATATTTTTATTTCTTGAGAATAAACTGATATTAAGTAAAACATTGAAACAATGTTTCATACCTTACAATGCCACCCCTCAATTTATTTTAATTTTATTGGGGGATAGGGAGAACCTGACTGGTACACTTGAAAATAAGTCACTATCAAGTCCTCTTCCACACATCAGTCAATTAACCTTAAAAGAGTTTGTTTGGGACGAGAACTAAATAGGTGGCGGCACAACAACAACTGAGACAACCTCGACATCTCACACGCAATAACCAATTGCTTTGCCGGTTAACCTAGTCATAGGCCATGGTGATAGATAGAAACTCGCAATACATATGGTGGAAAAGACTTCCAAATGCACAAATTCCAAATCACAAGCCCCCAGCAACAATGACAGTTGTCCCCAGCAGAGCAATCTTGATATCAATGTCGGCCACAGTAGAAACAGATATATAAGTCTATGTTTCAATATGGGCATGGTCAATAAATTATCCAACTCCATTGCCATAAGGTTAAAAGAAAAAGTCCAAAGCCAGGATCAGTTGCCTAAAAGTGAACTTGCAGTTATTAGTGAAGAAGTGGCAGGTTACTGGTGGATAAGTTGGAAGATAAAACCTGGGTTTTGCAAAAGAACAAGATCATCTATGGCTGCAGGCATAACTTGTGAGCGAAAACTGCACTAAGAATGATTGCCAAGTTCAAAGGAAAGGTTGCTCACAACAATGAATAAGAATAATATGGCCCCTGTATTTTAACCATAAAAGGGTGTCTGTGGCGCAAACCTCCCCTTTTATGCAAAGGGTAGGGGAGGCCCAAGATGCAGTGGCGTAGCTGGGAAGTAGTGCCGAGGGGGTGAGGGTGCGCCCCCTTAATTTTTGATTTTTCCCTAAAAAAAAATTTATTTTATTTTGTTCTTTAGTTGTGGATTTTAGATTTAGATTTAGATCTTATTTTATTTATATAGATAATCGAATTTTGAATTTTATTTCATGAAGTAGTACTTGACTTGATAATAAAAAAGGACAATCATGTTACTTGTAGGCATTTCTTAATTTCAAAGTATTAGATGATGCCATCAAAAAATATGTTCATTATTGAAGAACTCGAAAACACTAGCATCATTTATACTGGAACTAAGGGTCTACTTGGCAATTATGGGAGTAGCGGTTATGAGGTGTTTTTAGAGTACCGGTTATGAACGGTTATGAGAGGTCCGGTTTTGAGTGGTTTTAAGTAGCGGCTTTTAAACCAATCAAATTCATGCTTGGTAACGAACGATTTTGAAAGACTTTTACAAGAATAAATGAAATAAAATTAATAAAATCGCTCAAAACCCACCATCGATTTGGGGTGTTTATAAAGCCACCCAAAATTACATCATACCGGTTTTGGAAGATTTTTGAGCTGACCAAACCAACACCTCATAAAAATTACCAAGCAGTAGTTTTCATAAACGATCGGTTCAAAAGCACCCAAAAACCGATGAAACACTGCTACCAAGCATACCCTAAATGTAAAATAAAAATAAAAATAGTAAGTATCGCACCCCACGGGCAAAAATTCTGGCTACGCCACTACCAAGATGTAAGCAACCTAGAACATTAGAACCAAACAAGGATGCTCACACCAAAAACGTTATCAAGTGTTATTTGGAAGTGGCTTACCTAGAAATTAGAGACCTGCGTTCATTTCAGAGTACAAGCACATAGAATTTGTAAGGAGTTCAATAAGTTTCGTATTGGCAAAAACATCAATAACAATATTAGTACATTTCCTCTTGCAATATAGCAAGGCTAAGAAAACAAGGAGAAAAGAAACCGATATAAGATTAGAACCATAATCACAAAAATTACAGTTAAAAAAAGGCGCATAAAAAATGGTGCGTCGATATGCAATCAAACATAAAACAATAATACTACCTGTGATTCTGCAAAAGGGCAATAAGGTGATTGCAAAATTAACTCCCATAACATATGATCGATCACATACCTCATACTTTGTCATTTGCAGAAACTCCAAATAACAAGTCCTCCGGCAACAGTGTCAGTTGTTCCCAGCAGAAGCACTTATTAAAACGTCCAACGCAATGGAGACAGTTCCATAAGTCTGTTTTTCAAAATGTTCATGGTCTCCATCTACAAGGTTAAAAGAAAAAACTTTTAAAGTCCAAAGCTAGCAACTAGTCGGTAAGTCAGAAGATAGAACCTGGGTTTAGCAAAAGAACAAGGTCACATATGGCTGCAGGTATAAGTTGTGAACAAAAATTGAATAAGAATGATTGCTATGTCCAAAGTAAAGGTTGCATGCAACAATGAATAAGAATAAACGGCACAATATCATACCTTCCATTCAACCTTGTAGATTCAAAGTTCAAACCATGGAAGAGAAGGGAGGTAGGAGGAAGAAGTTGTAGGCTAGGGTTTCTTGTTTATTGATGCTTAATTACTGATAAATAAAGACACCTATCTATTTATAGAGACTTTACAGACTTCGTCACGGAACAAAATCATACCAAACTGGTCAGGTTTTTCTACAACAGTTGTTGTTACTGCTTCTTGTATCCTACAAACCCAAAATCAGTTTTGGGCATCTATGAATTGTCATGAAATTATAGTATTCAATCCTAAGAAATTAAAATAGATGTGCAAAAGTACTTACCAAATTAAGCACTCTAGCTTGGTGAAATTGATTAACAAAAAGTAATAGATATTAACAAAAAGTGCAAACAATACCAACAAAGATTTCTCACCATTCTCTTCATGATCGGAACAGTTTGTATCAGAAGATAACACACAGTTCTAGAGATGCAAGCTTAGCTTCTCAAAGAATGAGAACCTAATTTCAGCTGGTCCAAGTGTAACACATATGATCCAGTAATTACACCAATCAGACAAGGATCAATAAAAACAATGCTGCAACAAAGAGAAGCACAAAAAAGTAACATACTTGCAGCACAAGACTACAATTTGTTAAAACTAGTCATATGACAAACAAGTGATGCAAAGCATACATCTAATTATGAACCAACAAAAACTTCACACTGAGATCATACTATATTAGTGATCAAATTGTAAAAAATATGTAACAGAATATCAACAACAAGAAATGGCAGTGCAATAGCCAAATTAACTCTTGGGTGCATGGAAACATTTCCCAAAATTAAGTAACTTCCGATTGAGGGGAATTCATCGTATAATATGCAAACTCCTGCAACAATCAATGGGGAAGATGTTTCTATACGTCCACCAATATACAGACAAATCTACTTCAATGAAGCTATAAACTACAATATAGATAATATATAGTACAAACCCAAACAAAAAAACTATAGTAACAAGAAGAAATTGAACATCAAATAAACAAAAGTTAGCATAGGAACCTGAACAACTAGGAGACAGTCAACATTTTCACAACATTAAACTGAAACAAAATTAAAGTTGGTAGGATAGGCTTTCTTGATTATTGATGCTTAATTATGGAAATTGAAGTCAATAATAGTAGTTAGCATAGGAAGTTGTCAAAATTTTCACACCATTAAACTGAAACAAACTAATTCATTTAGTACAAAAAGTTTCAGTAATACAAGTAGATAAAGTGCCAGTAATACACCATCTAAATTATCACTGGTGACATCGAGATGCTGCCAATAACATAGAGACAGTAAAACAAACTAATTCGTTTAGTAGATAAAGTGCCAGTAATTATACCATCTGTGTCATCAAGAACATAGAGACGGTCAAACAAACTAATTCATTTCGTAGATAAAGAGCCAGTAATTACACCATCTAAACCATCAGTGGTGCCATCGAGATGATGCCAAGAACATAGAGACGGTCAAAGAAACGAAACCCTAGCCCAACAAAGCCAATCATCAACAACAGCTCTAAGAGCTGGTGAACTTGGTGACGGCCTTGGTCCCTTCGGAGACGGCGTGCTTGGCGAGCTCGCCGGGGAGGACGAGGCGGACGGAGGTCTGGATCTCACGGGAGGTGATGGTCGGCTTCTTGTTGTAGCGAGCGAGGCGGGAGGCCTCTCCAGCGAGCTTCTCGAAGATGTCGTTGATGAAGGAGTTCATGATCCCCATGGCCTTGCTCGAGATCCCGATGTCGGGATGGACCTGCTTCAGCACCTTGAATATGTAGATCTTGTATGTCTCTACGCTCTTCGCCTTCTTCTTCTTCTTCTTCGACTTGTCGCCAACAGAAGAAGCGTCCTTCGATGGAATCTTCTTTTCAGCCTTGGGCTTCTTTCCGGCGGGAGCCTTCTCGGCCTTCGCCGGCTTCTCCTTCTCCTTCTCCTCCTCCGCCGGCTTCTCGGCCGCCGGTTTCTTCTCCGCGGGCTTCTTCTCGCCCTTGGGCGCCATTGGAATTAGAAATCGAGGGAAAGGAATATTAGGGTTTTCTTTCTTTGGGAACGGACGTGATCGAGTACTCTTGTGTGTGGATGAAGAGAAGGATGGGGTTGGAGTTTATTTTATAGGAGAAGGGGGTCGTTTCTGAATGGTTATATGTTGGGAGTTGCGGATCGAGGAGCTGGAGAGGATCGGAACGTTGAATATGCAGAGTGTTGAACGGTTCAGATTAGTTTCTTCGTTTCTTTTTCCAACAACACGTGGCGAACTGTTACTATTTTGAAATTCAAGCAGGACATAACATACTTAAGCTGTAATACAACAATAAGGATCTATGACACTAATCTTTTCCACAGCTTTTATGGATCTGACGTGTTTCGGCCATTTGTGGACAAGTTTGTGGTCATATTTATTGACGACATACTAATCTATTCCAAGAACGAGATGGAACATAAGGAACACCTGAAGATCGTGCTACAAACATTACGAGAGCATCAGTTGTTCGTAAAGCTCAGCAAGTGTGAGTTCTGGTTGAACAGCGTGACATTCCTTGGACATGTCGTCTCGGCAGAAGGCGTCGCCGTAGACCCAAAGAAGATAGAGGCGATGGTGGACTGGAAGCAACCTACATCAGCCAGTGAAGTTCGAAGCTTTCTGGGCCTAGCGGGATACTACCGTAGGTTCGTGAAAGATTTTTCTAAATTGGCCTCGCCTTTGACTCGCCTTACTCAGAAAGGGATTGCATTCAAGTGGGGTGATGACTGCGAAGCTAGCTTTCAGGAACTTAAGCAACGGCTCATTTCAGCTCCAATTCTTGCATTTCCGGATGGGGTAGAAGAGTTTCAGATATACAGCGATGCTTCGGGACTTGGCTTAGGGTGTGTTCTCATGCAAAGGGATAAGGTAATATCGTACGCCTCCAGACAACTGAAGCCGCACGAGAAAAACTACCCGACACATGACTTGAAATTGGGGGCATATGTGTTTGCACTGAAGTTGTGGCGGCATTATCTTTATGGTGTTGCTTGCAAAATCTATACAGACCACAAGAGCCTAAAGTATCTATTCACCCAATGAAAACTGAACCTCCGACAGTAGCGCTGGCTAGAACTGATAAATGACTATGACCTGACGATCGTATATACGCCGGGCAAGGGAAACGTCATTTTTGATGCTCTGAGTCAAAAGCACGTGGGCTCACTATCCATAAACAACCATTTACTTCAGGATCTAGAGGCGATGGGCATCGAGTTTCAAGTTCGGCATCGAGGAGTGCAGCTGGCACCACTCCATCTTGAATCGAGTTTGCGTGATAGAATCAAATCTGCTCAGAGGGACGATCAGTTCCTAATGAAGGTATGTAGGCTGAGCTCGGCAGGAAACACGTCCTACTTTGTGGCAGGTGAAGATGGGGCCTTACAGATAAAAGGAAGATTATGCGTTCCTAGCGATCCAGTACTCCGAAGGGAAATTATGACATAGGCACACTATACGAAGTATTTTTTACATCCGTGGAGCACCAAGATGTACATGGACTTGCGCAGGACCTTCTGGTGGCACGGTATAAAGCGGGATATGGCGACCTTTGTGTCACAGTGTATGACCTATCAACAGGTGAAAGCATAACATCAAAGGTCCGGCGGGGAGCTGCAGAACCTCGCTATTCCTAAGTGGAAATGGGACAACATCGCTATGGATTTCATTGTAGGATTTTCGAAGACGCCGCGGGGCATGATACGATTTGGGTTATAGTTGATCGTTTGACCAAATCTGCCCACTTCTTCCCTATCAAAGTTAGTTAGAGCGTCAATCGGTTAGCACATATTTACATTGACGAGATTGTCCGACTACACGGAGTACCTGCCTCAATCATCTCGGATCATGACGGACGTTTTTTATCTCATTTTTAGACTAGCCTACAGTCTGCTTTGGACACCAAACTAAAGTTCAGTACCGCATACCACCCCCAGACTGACGGACAGATGGAAAGGACGAATAGATACTTGAAGATATGTTGCGACTGTGTGCGATCGATCTGAAGACTAGTTGGTACATGCACCTTCCGTTGGCGGAGTTCGCGTACAACAACAATTATCAATCGAGCATCCAGACGGCACCATACAAAGTGCTCTATGGACGCAAGTATCGATCTCTAATATGTTGGGACAAAGTTGGCGAGCTGCAGGTACTTAGGCCAGAGCTGGTGGAGCAGGCAGTTGAGAAAGTTTGTTTGATTCGAGAAAGACTCCGCACTGCATAGAGCCGACAGAAGAGCTATACCGATACTCATCATAGACCTTTGGAGTTTGTGGTCGGGGATCATGTCTTCTTGAAAGTAACACCGATGCGTGGGGTGATGCGCTTCGGTATTAAGGGCAAATTGAGTCACAGGTTTGTTGGACCCTTTGAAATACTGGAACGAGTGGCAGTTGTGGCATATCGAATTGCACAACCTCCCGCCCTGGCTGAAGTGTACGATGTCTTCCATGTCTCTCAACTTCGAAAGTATGTGCATGATCCGAATCATGTGGTTAGCTTCGAGCAATTGGAACTGCACATGGACTTATCGTACTCAGAAGAGCCTGTGCAGATTTTGGATCGTAAGAAGAAAGTGATGCGTAATCGTACAATGTTATTGGTTCGCGTGCTGTGGCGGAACCATTCAGTTGAGGAATCAACTTGGAAGATGGAGTCGGAGATGAAGGAGAAGTATCCTTCATTGTTCGTTCAGTCGGAGGTAAGGCCTTGTTCTTAAGTTTTGGGACAAAACTTTTTTGTAGTGGTATATTATGTAGTGCCTCTAATCCCGATCCGACCGAGATGCGCACTATATAATTGGGCTTGTGGCTAGTCTGTTTGAGTCATAGTTTGGAGTTTAGATCTTCGGCATCCTCTTACCACGGATGAAATATGATGATCATTTCCAACTCATGGATATGTCTCTATTAAAATAAGTCCGCTTTGTTGCTTTGTTTGCTTTGGGATTTTATTTTGGTGTTGCTTTCGATTTGCTTGGTTTTCGTTGTTGGCTTTCTCGCTTGGAGCTTTGATTCTTTGGGAGTTCGGAAGGAAGGATAGGCAAAGGATTATAACTCGGTGCTCATGCTATTGCAGGTCCGCGTAACTGACGTTTGATCGTCGCTAGGCGGGACTCCTTCTTTCAGCACTTTCCCTTAACCAGTGAGTGGTTCAGACCCTTCTTTCCTACTTTTTCATGTCCACATCTCTAATATTTCAAATGTTCAATCGATGATGCCCGACTGAACGCCTAGAAAATCTTTAGCCATAATGCATACCAGCCACTAAAAAAGGAACATGAAAATTGTAGACCATACTTGTATTCTTAACACCATATAACACGAGCTTCTTTATAAAGGAATTGGGTTATAGGTTGCGGCCTGGTGCCTCGGATAGAGTTTGGACCCACGGGATACCAAAATCGGAATACGGCTTGAGAAAATATGAACTGTTGCATAAGTATATATATTGTTGCTTTACTTTTTCTGTCTTATTTCATGCATTGTATGATATTTGAATTGTTCATGAATTTGCATAGTCTGGGACAACTTGTGCACAAGGTTTGGCATTTCCTCGAAACGGTATTCCGGGACACTGAAACTGTATCGACCCGGGGGAAAATATTTGATCGTGCTAGTCGCGATGCATTGCGGGACCTTCAGCAGGGCTTGCTACCCGGGCTGACAAGGCGCGCCGCAATGCTTTGGATAAGTCCCCATGGTGTCGATCACACCAATGACCGCATAGAATAGACCACATGCTAATTTATTGTCTTGTACATATGGTAAGTATACTTGTGTTTCGTTGCAGGGAATGCGTGCATCGGTTGAGTAAGCAACCGATGTACTTGGTGGATTCAATGTTATTTTTTATTTCTATCAAAACATACAACTGATATGAACTGAATTCACTTAGTTCTCTATAGAAAGACCATCTTAATGCATGCTCGCCCCTAATAAGCAAGTGTTGATTTAGTCGAGTGGGTTCGTCCCGCTCACCAGTACAGCTGAGTACTGACCCACGTTGTGGGCAACTATTTCAGGCACTCAGGCGGTGCAACGCTAGTGGATAGACGAGGAGGCATTAGAAGCTTTACTATTTTGAAGTATAGTTGAAGTCAGTTCATTTTGGAGGCATGGATTTTCAACCTATACAAGGGCGTAATGTATGAACGATGAGGCCTATCTGATGGAGGCTCCCCGCCTTTTGAGTTTTCCTTTTGTAATGCAAACAAAGTAGCCGAGAGGCGCATCAAATATAAACTCTATGTAAATTACTCTGAATTATCAATGAAAAGCATGTTTCTTCTTATACTTGTATTCAACTATCTGTGAATGTGTTTTCTAACTTGTCTTTTCAAATGGGTTCCTATCACTGCACGTTCTTGCCTTGTGCGAGTGCAACTCTAGGCTCGTAAGGCATCACGTCCCAGCAAGGACGATCGGTTCCGTAAATGATCCAGCAAGGACGATTGACCCTTTCGGTATCGGGACATGACAACATATGCTAAAGTCGGTCGCCCAGTAACACACAAGCTCGAATAGACTCGAGAAAGGAATATGAGTCTATAAAACTAGGCTACATCAACAGATAAATAAACAATATGAATAAATAGCCATAACTCCGGTAGAAATGATATATGTACTTGGCACCAATGCCCGCATGACAAAGCAACACACATCAACAACTCCAGGCAGGCTCTACAATGGTCTATGCTGCAAAACTGGCAAGGGACCAGGTCCTCAGAGGGACGTAACAAGGTACAAAAAATAACATGCCAAAGTAAAACTGTATAATACTATATACTCAAGGATAAACTACTGTAACCATCTAAGTGATATGTACATGAGAATATCACTCGTACTCAGGCTGAAACTACTACATGCTCTGTGTCTGGGAGCCCATAGTAGCAAGTAATATCTCGTAGAATAAATAAAGGCAGGCTACTCCTGGAACGCTCCTCATAGAGAATCTGTAGCCTGCTGAACCTTCAACCAAGAGAACAGAGATGAGCTTGAACCAAGCCAGTAAATGTGCCAAAGACCTGAGACAGAGTCTAAGTCACCTCCAGTAACATAGTATATATATAAACATAATCAGCCTATAGTATGGTGTGTCTCTCCTCACCCAATGTAACCTCATCTCTCATTTCGACGATGTCTCATGTCCATAATACGCAAGATCATGACCTCTAGTTAGTACAACGAGTCATAATGATATCTATATAATACGCAAGTCTCATATCACGAATCATGTAAGCCTATACAGAATCACCATGAATAACTCAAGAAATATTATGTCACATAAAATAGTGTCAAGTGTCCTATGGTATGACGTACTTGGTAAGACAAGCATAGGATCATGGAATCAACTCTGTCATAACCCAGATTTTTCAGAATATTTTAAAACATTTTTCTCACATTTTTCTGGAATTAAAACTAAAGTATTTTATGATTAAAAGATTTTTAAATAATGTTAATTAATATTAAAATATTATAAAAATAATATTTTATGGTGTAAAATGGAAAACCGGACATAGGATAATTTTCTGTGAATTTATTGGATTCCGAAAAATATTTTTTAAAGCCCTAAAAACCAATGTATAACTAAACCTAATTAAACCCTACCTGAACCCGGTTTATTTGGAAATAAACCAAACCAACCCGACCCAAACCATGATGAACCCAACCGGACCAACCTAGCCTTAACGGGTCGGGTCGGGTCGGATCCGAATCGAACCCGACCCAGACCCGAAACCCTAACCGAAACCCTAGATCACGAATCCTACCGGAAACAGCAGACTCGAGACAGGACACAAAACAGTATCCCGGACACAAAAAATTCTCGTTCCACGGAGCCCTCTTCAAGTAACCCGTTCTCTCTCCTCGTTGACCCATTTTTGGTTCTGTCAGTTGTGACACATAGGCTGTGTAACCCTCTCGATGACCGTGCAATCCGCTCGGTGCGTCGCGTCATGTGGTGATCGCAAACCTCGATCCAAAAACAGAAAAACAATGCCCCATTTTCCCCCAGAACTGAGTGCGCCCCGCCAAACGGGACGACTTGTTCGCATGCGGTCTTCACCGAAATATGCGCACCATTGATACGGACGTATGGAATTCCGCAGAAGTTGATTTGGATGTGCGTGCACACCGGAATCAACGCGTATCCGCCGACAACGCCCCGTATCCGCCTGTTCTGGAATACGTCGTAACTTTGTGTACATATGTCGGATCGAAACAAAACTTGTGCCATCGGACTCGTAGCAATACGCTGGTCCTGTGACCCAAGTTTGGTTTGATTCTGAGGACGTTGACAAAATCGCGTATCGTGGGCCCCACGGCTCCACTTGACGGACGATTTTGTGATCGGCTCATCGGAATCCAGTTCTGGAAGTTCCGTTGGGTTTGTATTATCGTTCCTGACTTGTTGACACTAAGTTTGACAAATTTGGAGACCTTTGACCCTGACACATTTTTCGGTGCAAAGCGGCCCACATGTGGACCCCGTTTTGACCAGAAACTGTCATTTTTGCCCCTGTGTCCAAATTGGACTTAAGGACAGGCGTTTCTAGCTATTTGATATCTTCTGAGACTGTTGGTGATGTTTATTACAGCTTTTGGAGGAGTACCTGCAGGATCCACTGATACAGGGACAATTGTTGGTATTCAAATCCCAAGCAAGTGTACATTGCCAACCTTGCAGTCTTGTTACATATTTTTCTTGATTCCTTTATATTGTTGTGCATGCTTAACCTAGGACCGTGTGACTTAGTTAGCGTCCGATTATTAGTCGGGTGCCAACACTGTACGCAGAGTTGTGTAACGTCGCCTAGAGATGGATATCGTGACCCTTTACATTCTCCTACTTGTCTCATCAAGTACATCATAACCCAGGACACTTGACACTATTCATGAGACAGAATCTTCCTGAGATATTCATGGTGATTCTGTGTAGGTTACAGGATTTGACATAGAAATTATATTCATAAATATTATATGACTGGTTGCATTAGCTATGATCTTGCGTGACATGTACATGAGACGTTGTGGACATGAGACGTGTGGTTACATTGGGTGGGGAGAGACACATAGGCTACAAGCTGTTTTATATATATCTACTACTATTGTGAGGCCGTAGACTCTCCAGCAGAGCTAGGCACATTATCGGTTATTACTGCTACCCGGCTCTCCGACACAGAGCTTGTAGTGGCTCAGCCTGAGTACTAGTGATGCTCTCACTTATATTTCACATAGATGGTTACGTATTTACCCTATTTATTTTATTATTTTCTGTACTGCATTATTTATGGCTTATATTATTTTGTACCTTGCTATGTCCTCTGAGGACCTGGATCCGGATTATGTCCCCAGGATTTGCAGACGAGATCTATCCTGAGGTATACGGGACAGCAGCAGGAGTATATACAAGAGCTGTACCGACACCCGAGGACGAGGTGTTAGCTGAAGACTTTTCCTGAGCATCTATGTTTCATGCTCAGTATTTACTTTATTCAGTCATTTATATTTTGGTCTGTTGAACCATTGTATCAGATTTTTATCGGGTTGTTCTCCGAAGCACTTTGTTGAGACTGGTTGATGATTTACATTTCTTATATCTGTGGATCATATTTTATCTTGTATGGATGAGATTAGTTGTGCCATGTTGTCGTAGACTTTATTTTACAGCTTAAGTACGTCCTGATGGATCTATTAAATTGGGTTTGTCCATCGGTATGTGCTGCTGGCCATTGCCACGTGTCTAGTCCCTTGGTATTTTGGGACTGGGACGTGACATGGTTTTTGTGGTGGCCCATGCAGGTCTATGACTAAATCGTTCGGTTTTAACTTAGGGACCGAGCAAGCCTGCACTAAGGATAGGATAAGTTATAGGATCTCATCCATTATTTGAACCATTTTTGAACTCTATATCGAACTCGAACTAATTACTTGATTTGTATCCTGTGTTGATTCCTCTGAGCGTTCTTATAGTTTATCTTTTGGTTGCAGAGTAATGGATCCCAGGAACGGAGATGAGAATCCCTTGGATACACCACACGATATTGTGGTTACCTATGTAGACGGAGTGACACCAGGGAATGGAGGACAATCATCTCAAGGAAATCAAGCCGGCCAGCCTAATCCAAGGTTCCGGCGTGATGACATCTCACCTCCGCCACAGTTCACTCCACAGATGCCTGTCTTTCCACCAGGGTAAGCCATGGACGGGCAGCAGATGTTTCAGATGATTTATGCCATGATGCAAGCCCAACAGCAGGTTCAACAAGAGGCTCAGCGTCATGAGGCAGAATATTTGAGAACCAGCCTAGTATCCGCATTGGAGCAGGCAAACCCACCATCTAGGCGACCAGCGACGAAATCTATCACTGATTTTTGTCAGCTCAAGCCTCGTACCTTTTCTGGCAAGGAGGGGCCAACTGAAGTTCACGAATGGCTCACGAACATACAGCACCAGTTGGAAGCAGCTGAACTTCCGAGAGAGAAATGGATGACTGCTGTCAGGATGCAGTTGACTGAAAATGCACATCATTGGTGGTTATCAGAAGAGAGGAGGCTCGGACAGGGCCGAGTCACTTGGAAAGAGTTCTCCAAACTTTTCCAAGAGATGTATATCCCAGCAGTTGCACGGTCGAAACTCAGAGACAAGTTCAATCGCCTTATCCAAGGCAATATGTCAGTGGAAGAATACAATGCGTCAACTACTTCTAAAAAAAATATAAGCAGATAATATAACAAGATGTACTACAAGTTTGGCAAGGTACACTTTCCTGAATTCTGGATATGACGACGTCCAAGTAGCGAGCTCAATGCGCACGCACATCCAAATCAAGTTTCGCAAAAATTTACATATCTGCGTTGACGATATGCGCATTTCGTTGTAATTCGTATGCGACGAAGTCACCTCCTTTGGCGGAATGCACCCGGTTTCGGGTTATTTTAGATTTTAAAATTATATTTTTCGTCATTTTTGATGCTGATTTAACAACAATATAAAACGAATTAAAATAAACTATTAAAAGGAATTCAAACTCGTTTATGTTGTCTTTAATCTAGAAAATGAAATTTGAGTTTTGGTTTGCTGGATTAAATGAAAACGGCTTTGGAAAACAGGGTGTTGGGACAGTTTCGAATGATCCCAAAATCAAGTTTTCTTGATCTTGGATCGCGATTTGTGATCAATAGGAAACAAAATAAACTAAACTAATTGAAAGGAATTGAAGAGAGATAGGTTGTAAACATACCAGCGAAGATGAGACGTGAAATGGATGAGCAAGGAGAGAAAAATCAGTACGAGAATATGGGGTTGCGGCTGTCGTTATTGTTCGCGGGCGGGTCATACGTGGCTGCGCGGCCGCGATTCTGGTGGCGGTGGTGGCACCGTGGGCGACGGGGGTAGTTGCCTGGAGGTCGGGAAGAGGTCGACGGTGGTAGTGGTGGTCGGATGGTGATGGTGGCGGTGGCTTTAAATAAAGAGAAGGGGGTTATGGTAATGAACCGAGGGGTCGCAGGTTAGATTTTGGGTTTGGATTTGGATTTGGGTTTGGGTTTGGGGTTTGGGTTTGAGTTTCGGGTTTGGGTTTTATTCTTTTTCTTTTCTTTTATAACCCATATAAATTAGTATTTATATAACAATCAATAACTATGGTAAAAATATAATAAAATATGTTTGTACCTAAAATATTTTTTAAAAATATTCTACAATACTTTAATAGTAGTTGTACACCTACTATATATATATATATATATATATATATATATATATATATATATATATATATATATATATATATATATATATATATATATATTGTGAAATATTTGTAATTAATAAATATACATAAATATCTATACAAGCTAATAAATTCATGAATTTTATATTTTTCTAATTAGCTAAAAAATAAATAAAAAATTTCCCTTAATCTCAATAATTAAATAATTCCAACAATAAAAATAATAAAATTTAAAAATAAGGGGGTTTACAATCTACCCAACTTATAAAAATTTTGTCCTCTAAATTAAAAAAATACACAGTAATAAGAATAAGAGATCTCATTTCAGGAGAAGGTTAAATACGACTCGTTGTATCTAATTTCTCGTTATTTTAAATAGGGCATGATCTAAAGATAAGGAATACACAACGGTAGAAAAAAAATTAATCACGTAAGGTCATGCGTCTACAAGACAATAGAAAATATTATAGCCAAATACAACTACGGTGAGATGGTACAGATAAGACGTTCATTACATATCATGGATGCCGATGAATGGTTCAGAAATAAGCGTCAAAAGGTGACATAATTCATCAAGGTGATTCGTATTGTGTAAAGAGTACAAGAGGGTTCAATTTAATGCAACACAAGTATCATGGACGTAGGTTGGCATGAATGGACTACGGGTACATTAGTGGTTAGGGTAATTAGGTTATCGATGTACAATTTAATTTAATTATAACAAATTGAATATTTAAGTAAATAGATAGGCCACGAATATTGTAGGGTCTATATGGAGTATGAGAGTGTATCTTTGGGAGTAACAGCTGGGTCATGAGTAAAGTAGGTCCAGTTAGGCTCATAAATCTCAAAGTTGGTAAAAAATTGAGTCGATGTTGCTTATTAAAATTGTCCGCAACGAAAAAGGATATCTAGGTGTCATTTGGGTGCACAAATGCGTCGTGAATGTTGTACGACTAAAACGAAGCATGGAAATATGAGTTTGTGAGTGATAATCATGTTATTGGTGTAGAGTGGCTAGTCTAGGTCATAAGGGTAGAAGTTGTTGGAAAGGAAATGATATTATTGTGATCCAAATATCCGATTCAAAACAAGGATATTAAAGTATACAAAATTAAAGAGGTAATTCAATCTGTTTGGAACTAATCAATACCAAATAAATTCAAATGTACCCTAAAATTCCAAAATAACCCTACACTAAAACCAGGGGGCTACGATCTACCCAACTTATAAAAATTAAGTTGGTATTCAAAACTATAGTCATGGTACTGCTAACAAGATTTCTGGAAGGGCCTACTTCCTAAATAAAGATACAAGAAATCTAGAGTTTACTGGCCATAACTAAAGATTCTCTAAGGGAACCTAAATACTATTAGAGTGCTATTGGTCAACAACTCTATAAGAGAAATTGCTTCTAACCAATATTGCTTCTATATAGTTCATGTCTTCAACAAAACATAAGAAATGGTTTGGTCGGGTATAACTAGGGCAAGGTGGTAAAGAGACTTCGATCATCGCATGGCATTGATGGCGAAGGGACGAATCAAAGGAATCACAAAGGAAGGAATCTACGAACCAAGACAAGAAAAATTATGATAAGTCTAGGGAGTATGGTCACAGGGTTGAATAAGGTACGATTAGACAAGTATCTGGAGAATCAAGTCACGGTGACTAGATTGGGAAATTAGAAATAGAAAAGAACTGATACCTACAGTGAGATGGATATTAACACCATGAGGAGGATACTAACTAAAAGATTAATTTGCTACTAGGACACGACTGGGATAGGAAGAAGAATCTACTCAGTTTGTTATAATTAGAAGGATCATTGCTGTAAAAGCACGAGGCTATATATGCAAAACAAGATAAGAATTTGATATGAAGGATAGGAATGCAGTCGAGGGAGTAATACAACTAATCCTTAAACTCAATACTATATTCATATAAGTTATATTCTATATAACCTCTCTCATACTACTGACAACCTACTTCTGGCTATAGATGTCACTACCCAATTCTAGAAAATAGGGTTATTTTTTTTATTTTTATTTTATAAATTATGAATTGTATTTAATTAATTGTATTTATATTTATTTAGTGGTTGTAGTATTTTTTAATTGATTGTTTTAGGGTTTTGGCTAGCCTGGACCCATGTCCGACCCTAGTGGACCCATGTCCGACCCAGCCCACACCCTTGTGAGAATTATTTTGGGGCTTAGATTTATTATTTTATTTTTAGGAGGTTAGTTGGAGAGATTTGGAGCTAGTTTGAGCGCATTTGGAACCCGGAACCCAAAACCAAGTGAGTAGGGGCGTTTTGGGAATTTGGAAAGTTGTAAATCCCCTTTTTACATGTGGCCGGACCCCCCTACCTACCCATTCCCGTGTGAAGCCAGCAGCAGCCCCCCCTCTTTCTTCATTCCTCTTCATTCTTCACTTCTTCTTCCTTCTTCTTCTTCTCCACTTCTTCTTTCTTCTCCTTCTTCCTCCAAAGTAAGTTTTTTTCCACTTTTCTTCTTTCTTTCTTTCATTCCTTCTTCCTTAAGCTAACCCTCACCTTGCATTTTCCCTAACCTAGGTGTGAGGAGCTTAGATCTAGTGTGGGAGCTAGAATTGGTGGCTTGGAGCTTGAGGGAGTTGATTTGGAGGGAATTTGAGACTTTGGCCTTGGGATTCCAACTCCCAAGAGGTAAAACCTAACTTTCCCTTTCCTAATTATTTTTGTGTAGTGTAATTAGTATTGTAGAACCCTTCTAGACCCTAACCCTATCCGTAGGAGGAAGTTGGAACTAGTTTGGGTGAGTTTAGAGACTTTGACATTAGGTTTTGTGTCGAATTCGGGTGGAATCCGAATTTGGCCCAATTTTGGATGATGCCCTAGGTTAGATGGACCTAGGTAGACGTTGTTGGGTGTCTAGAGGGTGAGTGCGTATCTCCGTTCGGACACGGGAAGCCGTGTCGCGGAGAAACGGGCGTTTCGGGCAAAATTGGGGCTTTTCATCGTCGCCGATTCTAAGTGCGTGTGCGTTCCCGCCACGGACCTAGAATCGACGCGGGACCACTTTTTCTAGGATCTAGACATCGTGTAGAGCGCGTGGGTAAATTTTGGGCCGATTCCGAGTTCGTTTGGTGTGCGTTTCAGGAGGTTTTTCGAGCCGCGCACCACGTGTTCGTCGAAATGACCGAACGGCCATTTCGACTTGGTTTCCTCGTTTCGGCTTTGTGCGCGCGTTGGCTTAGTATCGGAGAGTGTGTGCTAGAGTTTTCGGGCTATATTTTATATATTTTAGGGTATTGGTGAGTGTCGGGGTCGTTGGGCATGAGTAGGGCGTGTGGTTTGAGTGTTGTGTGTGTGGTTGTGTTTGTATTGATATGTCTATATATATATATATATATATTTATATATATGTATGTGTGTTTATGTATATATATTTATATATATATGTGTGTGTATTTATATTTATGTACTTGTATATGTATATGTCTATGTGTATATATATATATGTATATGTGTAAGTGTGCTTGTGTGTGTGTATGTGTATATATATATATATAGGTGTATGTATATATATATAGTTGAGAGTGTGTGTAGATATATATATATATATATATATATATATAGTTGAGAGTGTGTGTAGATATATATATATATTAAGTGTATATATATATGTAGCTATGTATATATATATTTATGTGTGTGTGTGTTAGTGTGTGAGTGTGTTAGTGTGTGTGTTAGAGTGTGTAGATGAGTGTATATATATATAGCTATCTAGTTATAGATATATAGATATATATGTATGTATATATATATATAGATAGTGATATATATATGTATATATATGGATGTGTGTGTATGTGAGATGGAGGGGGGGGAAACTGAACTACAGCAGCAGCAGTTCAGCTGCAACAGCAGCAGCTAGCTGCTGCTAGGCAAAGCAGCAGCAGCAGTATGAAGAGGGAGCAGCAGCAGCAGCTCCAAGGGGCAGCAGCAGCAGCATCAGCACAAGCAGCAGCAGCAGCTAGCATAGCAGGTAGCAACGGGTAGTAGCTAGCGAGGGAGGAAGAGAGTTTGATATATAGATATATATATATATGTTGATAGATAGGTAATAGATAATAAGTTAGATAGATAGATAGTAGGATAAATAGATAGATAGCTAGGTATTTAGATAGATAGATACTAGATAGGTAGATAGATAGTTTTATCTATCTAAGAGATAGATATCTATATACCTATAGTTATATATATATATATAGATATCTTGATAGGTATATATATATATATGTTATGATTAGGTAAGGTAAATGGGTATTTATGTATATGTGTGTGGATATATATGTATATAGGTAGATACCTACTTAGATATATATATATATGATAGATATCTATATTACCTAGCCTAGATTAATAACTAGGTATATAATTAGTAGCTAGATAGCTAGTTAGAGGGCCTTAGGGCGAAACTTCAATACCTTGAGATACCGAGGTATCTCGATACCTTGAGATATTCAAGGTATTGAGTTTCGAGCGGGGTATTTGAGCATTAGCCTAGGAAATGCTTGGGAGTGATTTCTATATGTTTATATATATATAATTACGCGTGCTAGCATAGGTTTTAGCGGGTTTAGGCGGGGTGCGTGGCCTAGGGCGAGGTATCGGATACCGAGGGTATCCTGGTATCTCGATTAGGCGAGTTTGTGAGTTTAGTAGCTTTATGAGCTCGGTTTGACCTAGAATTTCAGGGGCACCCTAGTTTGACCTAGCTTTGACCATATTTGTCCTCGTTGATCGTAAAAGTCAACGTTTGACCTATTTTTGACCTAGAGTTGACTTTTTGGACCCCATGGTTGACTTTTTGACCCAATTTTTACCGGTTTGACCCGTTCGACCTAGAATAGCCCTAGAAGCCTGTTTTTAATTATTTTATATCAGTTTAAATGCTTAGAACCCTGTTTTATTTTGTTTTTCGCATTAGGTCCCTGCGATACCGGTCCGGACCTCGATCCTCATCAGTTGCTCAGGACATCAGGCGAGTACCTACCTCTGATAGTTTCCATTTCATGATAGCGTTTATATCACCTGTTCTAGAACTGTAATACTTGATTCTGACACTTTATTACACGAGCTGGTACTAGTGGATCCCGTCATGAGGTGCTATCCCCCTTACCGTGTTCAGCGGGTACTCTATCACGTGTATTTCATCATGTGCTTCGGGTATTGATTATCATGTGCTATCATGTGCTTCTTGTGCTCTCACCTTCGTGTGCGCGAGCTATTATCATGTACGTAGCGTATTGTGGTTGGATCCAATGGTATTAGTGGGGGAGGGGAGTAGTGAGTTGGTTATGTGATCAAAGCCAAACAGTATTCATGTGTATGTCGGTTATGCAACTCACGCATAACGGAGTTATCTTAGTATTTTTCATGTGCAACCTAAGCCGATCACATAACGAACTTGTGCTCAAGGCACTTGGCTAGTATTCATGTTTCTTACCTGCAGTTACTTTTTCACTACTTGTATTGTTCTCCAGTTTACATTGCAGCTACTTATTGTGCTCCAGCATATATTTATTTCCTGTGCATCTTGATTACTTTTCTATTGCTCGTCATATACACCTTACCATGCATTTGGAGTTGCTTTCAGAGTTATGTACTTCGCTCCAGTCCTGACTGGGCATATTTTTTCCAGAGGATCCTGAGGACTATTGCCCTACGTTCTACGGGCCTGGTATTGACGACTGTTGTGACCCCGTGATCGAGGAGGAGTGCGCCGAGGAGACGCCTATAGCATCCTAGTTAGCTAGGTGGGTTTCTTGGGTTGTTCCCAGTGTTTTATTTTGGATGACTGTACTTATTCTTTTGTTGCTTGAGATGTTGTAGCTATCTGTAGACTTGGACTATATTATTTTGGATTGCCTTGCTCTCTTGGTTCTGTTTCTGGTTTATATCATATCGTGCTTATATTCTTCCTCTAGTTTTGTGATTGAGATTATTGTCATATATATATTGCGTGGTTGCCCTCCTGTTGGAGAGGATTTTATTCACATATATATATTGCGTGGTTTTGCCCTCCTTTTGGAGAGGTCATGCCGGATTTTTCTGTGAGTTATCTAGATAGTTGGTTGACCTAGAACGGACCTTTACAGCATTCTACCGCCGATTCTGCGGCGTAGGCTGGACGTACCCACGGCTCATGCCCGATTTTCGGGTGCGGGTCGTGACACGTTTTTGGTGGTGGCCCATGCAGGTCTCTGCTTTTAGGGTTACCTGCAATAGGATATAGGAGATAGGCTGAGAGAGAGTGTGCTCAATCACAACTAGGACCCTTCCTACTTCCTTTTGCTATCTTTAATTTTTTTGAAATTGTTTTCTTTTGCAATATTATTGTCCTTCATTGATGTTATCGTTTCTTGCACTATATTGACTTCTTTTGATCTGTGTTCAGGATGCCTCCGAAGACCAGATCTCAGCGCACCGCCCCAGCAGCTGCCACCGAGAGGTCTGCCACCTCTCGACCTGCTCGACTTCCGGCAGCCGCTACCGCTCCACTCGCCACTCCTGCGGTTGAGGGAGCTTCAGTTTCTCTCGGAGATCCCCTTACTCCCATTGATCCGAGAGCCACCCCAGTTGTCCCGGTGGTACCTCCTCCACCACCGCCTGCGCCAGTAGATGCCACACAGCTGTTCGCGTTCTTCCGAGAGATGATGGATGCGCAGCACCGCCAGGCAGATGTTTTGAGGATGGGCATCGAGAATGCTCATCAGGTGGCTTTGACAGCTGTCGACAGAGTGGCTCAGACCCAGCCACAGCCAGAGCAGGCTCAGTATCCTAGGCCGGGTACTATCATCGATTTTTAGAGGATGCGGCCTAAGGAGTTCCGCGGCACAGAGGGGATCCTGTATGCCGACGACTGGATCGAGCATATAGAGGGCATCTTTAGGCTGGCGATGATCCCAGCCAGCATGCAGATAGAGGCAGCGGGCAGCCAGATATTCGACCTTGCCCTCACTTGGTTCCGCACGGATACGCGGATAGCAGCTCCGGGATTGACTTGGGAGGCTTTCAAGAAGCTTTTCAAGGAGAAGTTCTTCCCGGACGTGGCTCTCAGTGCCTTAGAGAGTCAGTTCGAGGCACTCGTCCAGGGGAGTATGCTAGTGGATGAGTATGCAGCAGAGTTCTGCCGTCTGGGCAGATTTGTTGAGGGGTTGTCAGAGGCAGCGAAGGCGCGGAAGTTCCGCAAGGGCTTGGTCATGGCGGTCAAGTCCTTGATTAGGAGCGACCGCGAGGCGACCTTCGAGCAGATTGTCAGCAACGCTCAGAGGGCTGAGGATGATTTGGAGCTGAAGACGAAGAGGGGCAGAGATGCTTCAGGAGCAGGCAGCAGTGCAGGCCCAGCCAAGAGGCCATTCCAGCAGACCCAGCAGCACCAGGGTCAGGGTCGGGCGCCCTTCCGGCAGGCGCCCCAGCAGCAGAGGCAGGGTCAGCAGCAGGGCCAGAGGCAGCCCATCGTTTGCCCTTTCTGTAGGAAGCCAGGGCACGGATGGGACATATGCAGAAAGAGACTGGGCAGATATTTATTGTGTGGCGCCGCATACCACCAGCTGAATGATTGTCCTTCAGCGCTTGCCCGTACAGCTCAGGGCGGAGGAGCCGCTCAGAGGGCACCAGCCAGAGCACCTGCAGCGCAACAGAGAGGTCAGCCTTTGCAGACTCAGCAGCAGAGGTTCGCCTAGCACCAGCAGCAGCACCGAGGAGGACAGCAGGGGCGAGCTTTTGCCCTGACAGTGGACGAGGCCGAGCCAGTTGGTGATGTTATCTCAGGTTCTGTTCTCCTTGATTCCATTCCAGCACTTGCTTTATTTGATTCCGGTGCTTCCCATAGCTTTGTGTCTGTATCTTTTGCTGTTAGACACCATCTTGTTGCTGAACCTTTAGCTAGACTCTGCAAGATCACGACCGGGGGTGGTATCATCCTAGTCCATGATGTCTGCAGAGACCGGAGAGTTACCTTGGGAGGCCGGGAGTTGAGTGTGTGCCTACTCGTAATGCCACTTCCGAGCTACGATATTGTACTCGGGATGGATTGGTTGAGTACACATTGTGCTAGTATAGATTGTCGTGGAGGCAGAGTTTTGTTTAGTCCGCCGGGTGAGCCAGAGTTTCAGTTTGCCAGAGGAGCAGCGGAGCAGACCGAGGGAGTCTTCTGCGGAGCCCTGGTGGTAGAGCCGAGGTCGCTACATCCACTGATAGAGGAGTATATGGATGTCTTTCCGGAGGAGTTGCCAGGGTTACCTCCGGACAGAGATGTGGAGTTCTCTATAGACTTGGTGCCAGGCGCGGAGCCGATATCCCAGCACGTCTATAGAGTCAGCAACAGTGAGCTGATAGAGTTAAAGAAGCAGGTGGATGAGCTTCAGGACAAGGGATTTATCAGATCTAGTTCTTCTCCATGGGGTGCTCCGGTACTTTTTGTGCCGAAGAAGGATGGGTCGATACGGATGTGTATCGACTACAGGGCTCTGAACAGCCTCACAATCAAGAACAAGTATCCGCTGCCGCGTATTGATGATCGTTTTGACCAGTTGAGCGGAGCGAGGGTGTTTTCCAGGATTGATCTGAGGACAGGCTACCACCAGGTGAAGGTCAGGAAGGAGGATATTCCGAAGACAGCTTTTCGGACCAGATATGGACAGTATGAGTTCTTGGTGATGCCGTTTGGGTTGACTAATGCCCCGGCAGTGTTCATGAATCTGATGAACAAGGTGTTCCATCAGCATCTGGACAGGTTTGTGGTGGTATTTATAGATGATATCTTGGTGTATTCGAAGACCCCAGAGGAGCACGAGGAGCATCTGAGGATAGTGCTGGAGACTCTCAGGAAGGAGAAGCTTTATGGAAAGCTCTCGAAGTGTGAGTTCTTCCTTGACAAGGTGGAATTCCTTGGTCATGTGGTGACTGGAGAGGGTATCTCGGTGGATCCGAGAAAGATCGTGGTAGTTGAGGCATGGAGTGCTCCGAGTTCAGTAGCCGAGGTCAGAAGTTTCTTGGGACTGGCAGGCTACTACAGGAGATTTGTTCAGGATTTTTCCCGGATTGCAGAGCCGTTGTCCAGGCTGACTCGGAAGGACGTGGAGTTTGTTTGGTCAAAGGAGTGCCAGATCGCCTTTGATGAACTGAAGAGGAGGTTGACGACAGCTCCAGTGTTGACGTTGCCATCAGGTTCTGGAGGATTCACTATCTATAGTGATGCATCGGGGAAGGGACTGGGTTGTGTGTTGCAGCAGAATGGGAGGGTGATTGCCTATGCTTCCAGGTAATTACGTTCTCATGAGAAGAACTACCCTACCCACGATTTGGAGTTGGCAGCGGTCATTTTTGCTCTGAAGTTGTGGAAACACTATTTATACGGAGAGCGTGTGGAGATCTTCACAGACCACAAGAGCTTGAAGTATGTGTTTACCCAAAAAGAGCTGAACATGAGGCAGAGGAGATGGTTGGAGTTGATGAAAGACTTCGACATATTATTGCAGTACCATCCAGGGAAGGCGAACGTAGTTACGGATGCATTGAGCAGGTATCCGGTAGCTATGTACCTGACTACAGATCGTTATCTTCTGGCAGATCTAGAGAGCTTGGGCATTGAGGTGATAGTGTCTAGAGTTGAGATGCAGATGTGGGGACTGCAGATTCAGTCAGAGTTGGTAGACCGGATCAGGGCTACACAGTTTGAGGATGAGTCCCTGAGGAGCATCAGGGAGCAGGTTCAGATGGGTTTAGCAGACGACTTCACCATTGCTGATGATGGTTCATTGCGGCACGGTACCAGGTTGTGTGTGCCGAGTGGGTCGTTGCGCGAGGAGGTTCTCCAGGAGGCGCATCGATCCCAGTACTCTATGCATCCCGGTGCCAACAAGATGTATAGAGATCTGAGACAGCATGTATGGTGGTACGGGATGAAGCGAGAGGTAGCGCGCTTCGTATCCCGATGCTTAGTGTGCCAGCAGGTGAAGGCGGAGAGGCAGAGGCCAGGAGGATTACTCCAGCCGTTACCCATTCCGGAGTGGAAATGGGAGCATGTGACCATGGATTTTGTTTCCGGACTTCCCCGTTCTCCAGGCGGGAAAGATGCGATTTGGGTCATCGTGGACAGGTTGACCAAATTGGCCCACTTTCTACCATTCAAAGTGGGTACGTCTACAGAGAGACTAGCAGAGATGTATGTGCGCCAGATAGTCAGACTGCATGGAGTTCCAGTGAGCATAGTATCAGATCGGGACAGTCGCTTTACTTCGCATTTCTGGAGGAGTCTGCAGGCTAGCTTGGGCACCCAGCTCAAGTTTAGTAGTGCGTATCACCCGCAGACAGATGGTCAGTCAGAAAGGACCATTCAGACACTTGAGGACATGCTTCGCACCTGTGTTTTGGATTTCAGAGGCTCTTGGGAGGATCACTTGCACTTGGTAGAGTTTGCTTACAACAACAGCTACCAAGCCAGTATCGAGATGTCACCTTTTGAGGCGTTGTATGGACGGAGGTGTCGCACTCCGTTATCATGGGATGATGTAGGTGAGAGAGCTTTGCTTGGCCCGGAGATGGTGGTTGATGCAGCGGAGAAGGTCAAGCTCATTAGAGATAGACTTCGGGTGGCGCAGGACAGGCAGCGGCATTGGGCCGATAGCCACCGGAGACCTTTGGAGTTCGAGGTATAGCTTAGAATCTAGATTTTGTTCTTGTGTTTACTTGTGATTGCTTGTTTTAGACTAAGTGCAGAGACCTTGTTTGTGCTAGGTTGGAGATCTGGTGTTCCTGAGGATTTCTCCGACGCGGGGCACTATTCGCTTCGGTGGAGGCGGGAAGCTTAGCCCACGTTTCGTCGGACCTTTCCGTGTTCTTGAGAGGGTCGGCGCCGTGGCGTATAGGCTTGAGTTGCCGCCTACGCTGGAGGGAGTTCATGATGTGTTCCACGTATCGCAGTTGAGATGGTACGTGGCGGATCCCAGTCACGTATTGGATCACTCAGAGATCGTGGTGGGCCCTACTCTTAGCTATCCAGAGCAGCCGGTGGAGATTCTGGATCGGCGGGAGAAGGTGTTGAGGAACCAGACTATTCCCTTGGTTCGCGTCGCGTGGAGGCATCACTCTCCAGGAGAGTCGACCTGGGAGAGGGAGGATGAAATGCGCGAGCGATACCCCTATCTCTTCGAGCCCTGAGGTATGGTTCTTTTCTTGCATTCCTGTCCTAGTTTCGTCTTTTTAATTTCGAGGACGAAATTATTTTAAGGAGGGTAGGCTTGTCACTACCCAATTCTAGAAAATAGGGTTATTTTTTTTTATTTTTATTTTATAAATTGTGAATTGTATTTAATTAATTATATTTATATTTATTTAGTGGTTGTAGTATTTTTTAATTGATTGTTTTAGGGTTTTGGCTAGCCTGGACCCATGTCCGACCCTAGTGGACCCATGTCCGACCCAGCCCACACCCTTGTAAGAATTATTTTGGGGCTTAAATTTATTATTTTATTTTTAGGAGGTTAGTTGGAGAGATTTGGAGCTAGTTTGAGCGCATTTGGAACCCGGAACCCAAAACCAAGTGAGTAGGGGCGTTTTGGGAATTTGGAAAGTTGTAAATCCCCTTTTTACATGTGGCCGGACCCCCCTACCTACCCATTCCCGTGTGAAGCCAGCAGCAGCCCCCCCTCTTTCTTCATTCCTCTTCATTCTTCACTTCTTCTTCCTTCTTCTTCTTCTCCACTTCTTCTTTCTTCTCCTTCTTCCTCCAAAGTAAGTTTTTTTCCACTTTTCTTCTTTCTTTCTTTCATTCCTTCTTCCTTAAGCTAACCCTCACCTTGCATTTTCCCTAACCTAGGTGTGAGGAGCTTAGATCTAGTGTGGGAGCTAGAATTGGTGGCTTGGAGCTTGAGGGAGTTGATTTGGAGGGAATTTGAGACTTTGGCCTTGGGATTCCAACTCCCAAGAGGTAAAACCTAATTTTTCCTTTCCTAATTATTTTTGTGTAGTGTAATTAGTGTTGTAGAACCCTCCTAGACCCTAACCCTACCCGTAGGAGGAAGTTGGAACTAGTTTGGGTGAGTTTAGAGACTTTGACATTAGGTTTTGTGTCGAATTCGGGTGGAATCCGAATTTGGCCCAATTTTGGGTGATGCCCTAGGTTAGATGGACCTAGGTAGACGTTGTCGGGTGTCTAGAGGGTGAGTGCGTGTCTCCGTTCGGACACGGGAAGCCGTGTCGCGGAGAAACGGGCGTTTCGGGCAAAATTAGGGCTTTTCGTCGTCGCCGATTCTAAGTGCGTGTGCGTTCCCGCCACGGATCTAGAATCGACGCGGGACCACTTTTTCTAGGATCTAGACATCGTGTAGAGCGCGTGGGTAAATTTTGGGCCGATTCCGAGGTCATTTGGTGTGCGTTTCAGGAGGTTTTCCGAGCCGCGCACCACGTGTTCGTCGAAATGACCGAACGGCCATTTCGACTTGGTTTCCTCGTTTCGGCTTTGTGCGCGCGTTGGGTTAGTATCGGGGAGTGTGTGCTAGAGTTTTTGGGCTATATTTTATATATTTTAGGGTATTGGTGAGTGTCGGGGTCGTTGGGCGTGAGTAGGGCGTGTGGTTTGAGTGTTGTGTGCGTGGTTGTGTTTGTATTGATATGTGTCTATATATATATATATTTATATATATGTATGTGTGTTTATGTATATATATTTATATATATATATATATGTGTATTTATATTTGTGTACTTGTATATGTATATGTCTATGTGTATATATATATATGTATATGTGTGCTTGTGTGTGTGTATGTGTATATATATATATAGGTGTATGTATATATATATAGTTGAGAGTGTGTGTAGATATATATATATATATATATATATAGTTGAGAGTGTGTGTAGATATATATATATTAAGTGTATATATATATGTAGCTATGTATATATATATTTATGTGTGTGTGTGTTAGTGTGTGAGTGTGTTAGTGTGTGTTAGAGTGTGTAGATGAGTGTATATATATATAGCTATCTAGTTATAGATATATAGATATATATGTATGTATATATATATATAGATAGTGATATATATATGTATATATATGGATGTGTGTGTGTGTGTGTGTATGTGAGATGGAGGGGGGGGAAACTGAACTGCAGCAGCAGCAGTTCAGCTGCAACAGCAGCAGCTAGCTGCTGCTAGGCAAAGCAGCAGCAGCAGTATGAAGAGGGAGCAGCAGCTGCAGCTCCAAGAGGCAGCAGCAGCAGCATCAGCACAAGCAGCAGCAGCAGCTAGCATAGCAGGTAGCAACGGGTAGTAGCTAGCGAGGGAGGAAGAGAGTTTGATATATAGATATATATATATGTTGATAGATAGGTAATAGATAATAAGTTAGATAGATAGATAGTAGGATAAATAGATAGATAGCTAGGTATTTAGATAGATAGATACTAGATAGGTAGATAGATAGTTTTATCTATCTAAGAGATAGATATCTATATACCTATAGTTATATATATATATATAGATATCTTGATAGGTATATATATATATATATATGTTATGATTAGGTAAGGTAAATGGGTATTTATGTATATGTGTGTGGATATATATGTATATAGGTAGATACCTACTTAGATATATATATATATATGATAGATATCTATATTACCTAGCCTAGATTAATAACTAGGTATATAATTAGTAGCTAGATAGCTAGTTAGAGGGCCTTAGGACGAAACTTCAATACCTTGAGATACCGAGGTATCTCGATACCTTGAGATATTCAAGGTATTGAGTTTCGAGCGGGGTATTTGAGCATTAGCCTAGGAAATGCTTGGGAGTGATTTTTATATGTTTATATATATATAATTACGCGTGCTAGCATAGGTTTTAGCGGGTTTAGGCGGGGTGCGTGGCCTAGGGCGAGGTATCGGATACCGAGGGTATCCCGGTATCTCGATTAGGCGAGTTTGTGAGTTTAGTAGCTTTATGAGCTCGGTTTGACCTAGAATTTCAGGGGCACCCTAGTTTGACCTAGCTTTGACCATATTTATCCTCGTTGACCGTAAAAGTCAACATTTGACCTATTTTTGACCTAGAGTTGACTTTTTGGACCCCGGGTTGACTTTTTGACCCGATTTTCACCGGTTTGACCCGTTCGACCTAGAATAGCCCTAGAAGCCTGTTTTTAATTATTTTATATCAGTTTAAATGCTTAGAACCCTGTTTAATTCTGTTTTTCGCATTAGGTCCCTGCGATACCGGTCCGGACCTCGATCCTCATCAGTTGCTCAGGACATCAGGCGAGTACCTACCTCTGATAGTTTCCATTTCATGATAGCGTTTATATCACCTGTTCTAGAACTGTAATACTTGATTCTGACACTTTATTACACGAGCTGGTACTAGTGGATCCCGTCATGAGGTGCTATCCCCCTTACCGTGTTCAGCGGGTACTCTATCACGTGTATTTCATCATGTGCTTCGGGTATTGATTATCATGTGCTATCATGTGCTTCTTGTGCTCTCGCCTTCGTGTGCGCGAGCTATTATCATGTACGTAGCGTGTTATGGTTGGATCCAATGGTATTAGTGGGGGAGGGGAGTAGTGAGTTGGTTATGTGATCAAAGCCAAACAGTATTCATGTGTATGTCGGTTATGCAACTCACGCATAACGGAGTTATCTTAGTGTTTTTCATGTGCAACCTAAGCCGATCACATAACGAACTTGTGCTCAAGGCACTTAGCTAGTATTCATGTTTCTCACCTGCAGTTACTTTTTCACTACTTGTATTGTTCTCCAGTTTACATTGCAGCTACTTATTGTGCTCCAGCATATATTTATTTCCTGTGCATCTTGATTACTTTTCTATTGCTCGTCATATACACCTTACCATGCATTTGGAGTTGCTTTCAGAGTTATGTACTTCGCTCCAGTCCTGACTGGGCATATTTTTTCCAGAGGATCCTGAGGACTATTGCCCTACGTTCTACGGGCCTGGTATTGACGACTGTTGTGACCCCGTGATCGAGGAGGAGTGCGCCGAGGAGACGCCTATAGCATCCTAGTTAGCTAGGTGGGTTTCTTGGGTTGTTCCCAGTGTTTTATTTTGGATGACTGTACTTATTCTTTTGTTGCTTGAGATGTTGTAGCTATCTGTAGACTTGGACTGTATTATTTTGGATTGCCTTGCTCTCTTGGTTCTGTTTCTGGTTTATATCATATCGTGCTTATATTCTTCCTCTAGTTTTGTGATTGAGATTATTGTCATATATATATTGCGTGGTTGCCCTCCTGTTGGAGAGGATTTTATTCACATATATATATTGCGTGGTTTTGCCCTCCTTTTGGAGAGGTCATGCCAGATTTTTCTGTGAGTTATCTAGATAGTTGGTTGACCTAGAACGGACCTTTACAGCGTTCTACCGCCGATTCTGCGGCGTAGGCTGGACGTACCCACGGCTCATGCCCGATTTTTGGGTGCGGGTCGTGACAATAGATAAACAATATACGATCCTTACAACTTCGTCTTCCTCGCATATTCCTAACTTAGTAGGTAAGGGTCTAAACTAAGCATGTACTTAGGTCTATCACTCATGGAATACTATTTCCTAAGGACACTCATCAATACTCGTCTAATCTTCAATTGGAATGCCTACCCATTTTTGCACACCTTACTCATTTTTATTGTCTATCTCTTTGTACTGTTGTTCATCTAGTCTCTGCCATCTAAAACCTATCTTCCTTACGAGAATCTTTCGGCTAGGCTACTACCCTATTACAAAGCATATGTCATGGTTATCTTGCGTAGAAATTCTTCGAACTCAATGAGATGATAAGGTGTCTAAAATTTAAAAATCTATCGGCTATGGTAAATTGGAAATAAGTTATCATCACCTACTACTAAGGATAGGTCCAGCAAGCTTATATCCTATTAGTCAAATATCTAAATTCCTGGCCCTAATCGGTTTGTGTAAACCCACAATATTCATCTATCATTCCTATAAGACTTTCATCTTCCATATACACTTTTCTACCATGTGTAAATCTATAATCTAAGGGTCTTGTGATAATCCTCTACAGAATAACCAACAAGTTAGTACGTGATTTTAAACCTGTGTTTAATTTCTTGAAGTTTGTATCACTTCGAGACTGATCAACAATTTCTACTCGCACTAAATTCTTAAAATTTTAAAAGTATTATAATCCATAAATACTAAAATTATTATCCCTCAAGTCCATATCACAATCCCTTCTCCTTGGATTATGCGACCATAATATATTTCCCTTATTATTTGTTTCCTACGCACCTTCATATCATTTTAGTATGTTAATCTTGTTTTCAACTATAAGCTTCGCCAATCATGACCCAGTATTTTCTGCTTCGTAGTATAGATCTCCTAGGCAACTACCGAGTGATAAAATCTTCAGTCCTTCCTAGATCCTTCTCTTAATTCAAAATGCTCAAGGTCATGTACTCCCCGTGAATCTCTTCTTATTACCATTCTACATTCTTCACCTTGAACCTGAGATTTCTTCTTGTTTATTCTATGTATACCCTTCATCAAACTACATGGTTACCATCTTGTTATAGCTTGTCATCTATTATAGGCAATTCACTATATCTAACTCAAGGCTATAACATCTATCAAAACTCTCATCCTTCAATATATTTGCTCTATCACCGATACTGGCTTATCTACCTAAGTAATCACAGGTGGAACTCACTTGTTCAATTAATACTGACAACCCAAATAATCAAGTACTTCTAATTTAATTTTGAAAGCTATACTTTAGTACTCGAGTTATCTAACTACTCAAATATTTGGTCTAGCAATCTACCTATCTATTTAGTCCAGACCTATAGTCATCAATAATTTTAAGGGGGTCATAAGATCTAATTTTGATACTAAAAGTCACAAGACAACTAGAAATTTAACCACTATGGCCTGCTACGTAAGGTTCCAATTTTTTAAGGTCATAATACAATTTCTTGTATCACCATCCTGGGTCACAACTAATCCCTAACATCTAGCTATGTATTCCATAAAGTATTCCAGGGCATTAGAATCAAACCATCTTTCTAACTTCTAATACTTCCAAATTACTACTACCTTAAGCAAAGGTAAGGTTTTATTAGTTATAGGCCTCTAATACTATATTCAATTCTTATGCTAACAATCTACACTAGCTCTAGCATATAGGAATAACCTATCTACCTACCTTACTAAGGGTAACCATCTTCTTAAAAATTTATATCCATCATGTCTTCTTCCGCTTTGACAACGATCTGCTTCTGGAGGAGACACCGTGCACGAACGTCCATCTCTCTGAAATAGGAAGAGACGATAAACAATAATAAGGATGTCAAGGAGAATAAACGAGTACAATTATGAAGTCCAAGTGCGATAATCAAATGCTAAAGAATTTTTAAATCAGTTGTGGATTGAGATACTAATACTGCTAATCCTGATTACAGGCTTGCTCGGTACCGGAAAGTAACCAAAATAATATAATCAGGACCTGCATGGGCCACCACAAAAAAATGTAACATCCTAGTCCCAAAATACGTAAGACTAGGAATACGTAATATGCCAGCTACGCACTCGACCAGACTCTGGTCTGACTCGAATACGTATAAGCTGTATAATAATGGTAACTAACTAAATAATCAAGTAAATACAATATCTATCCTCAATCCACAATGAACAAAATATAACAAGAATGAGCTACATGTGCTAAAGTCGGCCGTCCAGTAACACACAAGCTCAAATAGACTCGAGAAAGGAATATGAGTCTATTAAACTAGGCTACATCAGCAGATGAATAAACAATATGAATAAATAACCATAACTCCGGTAGAAATGATATAAGTACCTGGAACCAATGCCCGCATGACAAAGCAACACATATCAGCAACTCCAGGAAGGCTCCACAACAGTCTATGCTGCAAAACTGGCAAGGGACCAGGTCCTCAGAGGGACGTAACAACGTACAAGAAACAACATGCCAAAGTAAAACAGTATAATGCCACATACTCAAGAGTAAACTACTGTAACCATCTAAGTGATATGAACGTGAGAACATCACTCGTACTTAGGCTGAAACCACTACAGACTCTGTATCTGGGAGCCCATAACAGCAAGTAATATCTCGTAGGGCCAAGTGTGCCAAAGATCTGAGACAGAGTCTAAGGCACCTCCAGTAACACAGTATATATATATATATATATATATATAATTAACTTGTAGTATAGTGTGTCTCTCTCCACCCAATATAACCTCACATCTCATGTCCACGATGTCTCATGTCTATAACACGCAAGATTATGACCTCTAGCTAGTACAACGAGTCATAATGATATTTATATAATATACAAGTCCCATATCACGAATCATGTAAGCCTATACAGAATCAACATAAATAACTCAAGAAAGATTATGTCACATGAAATAGTGTCAAGTGTCCTACGGTATGACGTACTTGGTAAAGCAAGAACGTAAAAAAAATATGATCGTGGAATCAACTCTTTAAGTGACGTTACTCGACTCAGCGTACGGCGTCGACACCCGAATCTTGTTTGGACGCTAAACAATGTCTCGCGGTCCTAGGTTGAGCAGGCATTGTCACGCCCCGATCTCCCGCAGGCAATCGGCCGTTCCCGCTAGGCGGGAATCACCCTCGCCAGCGCTCCCGCGGAACGATCGCTTAACCCATCCGGGCGTGATGCCGCACGAGCGTGAGCCACGCCCGTGCAAGGCCATGGTTCATTGGCTGGCGGCAAGAGTTCTAAGCCACAGAGTCGCACAGATTGTCCGAGTGCAGCGGAGTTTAGGAACGCATAGGCGATCGGTAACAGGTTCACTGAGTCGACAATATAGCGGAAGCCTTGAAACAAAGTAAAGTAATCTCTTTATTGATATGAACAAGTGTTACAGGCGGCGTATAGCCGAGATTACAAGTCGCTCAAGCCTCTCTCTCTGAAACGGTAAAAGCGTGCCAAGTGGCTACAACTATGGAATGAATGTACAGACGATGGTCAGGCGATGTTCACAACTTATGTCTTGTATATGTGCTTCAGTCCCGGACGCACCGTTGCAAGGCTTCAGAGGGAACTCCTGGCCTTAGCACGCACGAAGGAGGCATCCGCACCGAACGAGGTTCTCCCGCACCCTGCAAGCAAACTGGTGGATTATCAGTACATTGAATGCACTGGTGGGGAAGCTACTCGCCCGCTCGAGAAATCCAAACACGTAATACAGGTTCCGTGCACAACTATTAAGTTGTCTTTCTAGTTGCCCTAGGATCAGTTTCATGCAAACATTGAATAGCCTAACGTGTCGGGCAGTGCGCCGTGCAACATGAGAGGAAACACGGCGAGACTTACCAACTTACCATCTCTTCCCTGTCCAAGGCAACATTAAGGCAACATTGTTAATTCGAGCAGAGGCATGTATAAACATTCAGGAGGCATAGCATATGCAAACAAGAGTATTTATTTCAAGATCGTTCAGGTGTTTAGTTGCTCTTGATGCGATATAGTGCCTCGCACGCGGATAGCCGCTAAGCGAGGATGAATTGTTTATCTTTCGTTTACAAGCAAGCATGCAATAAGTTTATCACAAGGCGATCACTGGCGTATGCCATATGGACGGTATAGTCTAGACGAGATGGTTTGCAACAAGAACAAGAGGTGCTGCAAGCCATTTCGACGAACAAGAGACTATTTAGTCTAGACGAGAATGCTTTGCAACAAAGTACAAGAGGCGCTGCAAGCCATTCCGCCTGAACAAGAGACTAAGAACAATTGGTCTCGCCCGGACCGGGTCGATGCCAGTGCCCCAACATCGCCCGCGAGACCGTTACCCTGTGCACTGGTTGTCCATGATCGAACGGGGCCTTGGTTGGGGCAATGTCACGCCCTAGTCCCAAAATGAGAGAAACTAGGACACGTGGCATTGGCCAGCTGACACGTCACTAAGGGTTTTATGGACCCACAGGAACGTGCTACGCTGTCCTAAAATTACTATAAGTCTAATACAGGCAAATCTATCTCATCCACAGAAAATATCAGGAAATAGTGCTGAATATAAATAATGCTGAGTCTGAAAATGTAATAATACACATCTTGTGGGAACAAACCCACTACAAAAATATAATAAAAGTGCAGTAAACCAGATAGACTAAGTATCGTCTATCTAGCAAAACATCTCCATCTCCAAGAGAGTAAGCTTCTAGAATTAGGTAGACTCTGATGGTGTCTCCTCTAGTTCTTCCTCAGTAGCACACCTGGTCTCTTGTCCGGGACCATACACCGTAGGATAGAATGCCTCGTCTAAATCTGGAAGGGAACCAGGTCCTCAGTGGGACATAACAAGATACAGAAAAATAATATGCCAGGTATGAAATACTGAATAAATAAATAAATAAATACAGGGTGCTAACCATCTAAGTGAAATGCAAGTAAAGACCTTGTAGTACGCATGGGAATGTTTAGGTTTGACATATGCTGACTTAATTCACCAATCGTGTTGACTGGCTAGTATATGTGTCATATGCCCCCGGACACACGGGTAGCTCTGCAATCGACCATCTCCGAAGAGTATGGTACGAAGGATAAATGACTCTTGGAGGGGGTGTCCCATACGTCTACTAGTTATCTTTCCCGCCCAATGTAACTAAATGCCAAGTCGTACTTTTCCTGAGTTTCCTAATTTTATGCTAAGCCGTGATGCATGTCATACGTACTGGTAGCTAATCAATTACGTAGCTCGCATCCCAATATGTATTGCAACCATGTTGCGTGTTCCCGTGATAGGGTCTAGGAAGATATTAGGATATCCTCGCAGTTGTTGGTAAGTCTGTAAAGTACTAAGTTATTTACACTACGTGTCAACGTATTTGTTGACTGTACCTGAGGCAAGCTCAGGTACTCACAGTTATATGGAATTCAGGAAAGAAAATAGCATATAACAGCACTTGAATTTAAACAGTAACTTGGCAAGGTATACTTGCCTACTTCCTGACTGTGCTGGACAACTGATCCCACTATCAAGACTGAGGGTCCTTGTGACAAGGGGTCACTGACTGTGCTGGAGATGTTTTCTGTTTAAGATGTTTACAGGATTCGTAAATATCAATTTAATAAAAGGCATAATTAAATAGTATATATTCTTATGTAGATATATACACATAATACATATATATATATATATAGGGTTCAAATATATATATAGAGTATATATAAATACATATAGATATAGCATATATAGTATTAGGTATATATAGCACATATATAATAGATATTGTAAACCCCCTCACCAAAAATAGATATTTTGTGTGTATTTTATATTATTATATTTATTATAGATATTAAATTTCTTTAGAGTATTCTCCTAGTTAATTAGAAAATAAATTTCTTGATATATTTACTTATGTAAATATTTATTTAGAATTATTTTTAGGTTATTTTAGATTTTTGTAGATTTTTCTAGAATTTTTAGGTAATTAAAACATAGGGAACCTAAATTTCTAGGACTTCCATGATTTACTTTGAGACCATACTTGCATGTTATTCCTACCAAATATTTATTTTAGTTTAAAATATTTAATTATATTTTTCTGTAATTTATTTAGAATTTTAAGAAATTTATTTAGATTTTTAAAATTATTTAGGATTTATTTGGATATATATAGTCTTAATATTAGATAGATGCTAATTTATTGTTAATAGATATTAATAAAATTTTATAAATTATTTGTATTATCTTTAATTATATTTAAGATTATAAATTATTGAGATTAATTCAAACTCTATTTTAAATTAATTCAAATCCTGAACCTACTAGGAAAGCAACTTCATGTATATCCTATCCTTATTTAAATTTATCATAATCCTTTTATCATAATCCTATCCAAAATAACCAATCCTAGTCATATTTAATTAAGTAGTGTCCACCATTATAAATACCTCATCCTTCATATTTTTATTTCCCAAATTCACCTCTTTTTCGTCCAAAAAGAGTCAAAATTCGTCATAAATTCAGCCTCATCTTCTAGTATGTTATGACGACTTAAAAAGGCGATATCTCCTAACTCCGGACTCCAAACGAGGCCTAGTTTCTTGCGTTAGAAAGATATTGAGGTTAGCTTTCTGATTATATAATTTATTTTACGAAATTATGAGTATTAAATTCTAGAAAATTCGTAGAGCACAGTATATCCGAAAATAGACGTGTTTCAATATTTTCGCGATTCCGGGAGAACCAGGAATCAGAATCATGAACCGTTTAAAGTTTCGGAAAGCTAATGTCGAGATCATTGACATATGTTTTTCCCAGAATTTAATTCGAAGTATTTATATACTGTTAATTCTGTAGAACTTCTAGGTTAGAATTTAACCATCGGTGCACAATACAAAATTTTTATGTGCCATAATTCCCAAATGAATTTGAATTCGGATGAGCCATAAATTCCAGCATATTTTTGACGCTGAAATCTACAGGAAATCATGCATGAAAGTTGAGTTTGTGTCGGTTGACTTTTCGGTCAACAGATCACCTCGATTTGCGTGCCATGAGTCTCGAGTTGATAAATTTTAGTTTGGACAAAATTTAGGAATTAACATAAAAATCAGAATAATAAGATTAAAATAGGATTTTAGAGTAATTATTCCAGAATTAAATAAATTAAAATAAATTATCTTTTGACGTGATAAATTTGTAATACATAGGCTATTTGGACTGTGACTTGGACTCTGATTCATACCAGCAGCAGGACCCCAGGCAAGATACATTGCCAAATTGTTTACAGTACTTTGCATGCTATTTATATTTCTTTTTATTTATTTCATTTCTGTATAGTTCTTGCATGTGTAGTTTTTCTCCAGTCATTACTATGTATTAGATATGTTGACACACACATGGCACCTAGTATCATGGGAGGACAATCATTAGGCGTATGGGCTTTTAACCACTCTGGTAAACCGTAGTATATAGTTCGCACTACGGGCGTGTGTCGCGCTGTTCGCTACCCCAGAGGTATGTCGATTTCTGTAGAGTCGCGCTGGTCGCTACCCCAGAGGTATGTCGATTTCTGATGTTCTAGACGGGTGTGTGAGTTGTGAGGCTTAGATCGAGTAGACTACCCTTGCCCATACGTCAAAAAGTTGTCCTCATTTGCATTTATATAGATTATCTTGTACAACGTACTTATTTATTTTCAAATATTATGCATGTTTACTGTATTCAAATTGGCTCGTATTTTTTGTATCTTGTTACGTCCCTCTGAGGACCTGGTCCGCTACCAGGTGTACCTGTTCTTGAGTATTTGCAGGAGTACGGGCCTGGACCTGACGCATTATTTTTTGTCGAGGAGGTCTTACCTTCTGAGCATCGTTGATTATCTGGCGATGGATTCTTTTAGCTGATGCACTTCTGTCTTCACATTATTTTACATTGGAGACTTTATACTCCTCTCTCATTTTAGTTTTGGATATAGTCATGGGTAGTGGATTTGTCTCCACCCGACTATTATTTTAGATATTTCAGACTCCTTATTCTAGTTTAGTATTTTTTTTCTATGACTTGTTGTGTGGATGAGATTAGCATATCTGTGACTTGTGACATTATATATACCACATGTGAGTTTATATTCATATTACAGCGTACGTATGGGTTATGGTTTCCATATATTGGAGTTTCCATATCCATGCGGCTGGCATGCTTACGTGTTCCTAGTCCTACGTATTTGGGATTGGGGCATGACAGATATATATATATACTACATATAGACATAAAAGAAAATAAGCTGGAATAAAAAAATATATATACATACATAAGTAGTATAAATATATATATATAAAAAAATAAAGGGCATACATATATATATAATATGTATGTATTTTATATATAAGTAGTATATTCATATATATATATATATATATATATATATATATATATATATATATATATATATAGATATATAGATATATATTTTCATATATATATTTATATAAAAGAAAGAGAAAGTGCAGAAAAATAAAATATATATATAGATACATATATTAGATATATATCTATTTACATATAATAAAAAAAGAAAAGAAAAGTATACATATATAATATACATATTATAATATTATATATTTATATATATATATATATATATATATATATATATAAGAGAATAAAATGTTGAAATTAAAAATATATAAATATATATATATATATATATATATATATATATATATATATATATATATATATATATATATATATATATTAGTATATAGTATATAGTATATATAGTACAAAAAATGAAAAGCATATATATATATATATATATATATATATATATATATATATATATATATATATATATATATAGTTATAATATACATATACATATAATAAATACTATACATAATATATATATACATATATATAGATATATATATATATATATATATATATATATATAAGAGGAAAAGGAAATACATATATATTAAAGAAGATAAAATAATATATATATATATACACACACACACACACATATATATATATATATATATATATATATATATATATATATTCTGTATTAATAATAATAATAATTATTTATAATATATATATAACATATATATAATTATATAGTAATACATATATAAGTAAATATATAGATATACATATATTTTTATAATACATATATATAATAAAATAAAATAAATAAAAAGAAAAAAAAAGAAAAAGAAAGATGTAAATATATATATAATATTTATATATATACTGTATAATATACACAGTATATTAGTATATATTATATATATAATAGTATTTAGATAATATATAAATACATATATATTTAGATATATATATATATATATACATATATACATATATGTATATATAAGTATATATATATATAAAAAAAAAAATGCAGAAAATATAAATACATATATGTACTGTATATACAGTATATTAGTATTTAATAATATATAATTAATTGCATATAATAACATATATATATTAATATATATATTAATATATATAAATATATACATATATATTTATATTTATGTATATATATATACACAAACACACACACGTATACATAAAATAATACTCATACGTACATCAGAGGGGGGGTACTGTTCCGGTCAGGCCGGTGGGGCCTTAGGCTCGTCGCCGGCGGGAGCACGGCGGCGGAGGAGGCGGCGGCTGGCCGTGGCGGTGGCTGCAACGGCAGCAGCAACTATCAGCAGCAGCAGCAGCGGGGCTTGCGGAGGCTGCTGCGGTGTCAGTGGCGGTGGGGGTGGCGGTGCAGGCGGTCAGGACGGAGGAGGAGGTCGGGGCGAAGAGGCCTGGGGTGGTGGCGGAGGTCGGAGGCTGCCGGAGGGACGGTGGGGGATGGTCGGGATGGGGGTGGTGGTGTTGGAATGGGTGAGGGCGGAGGGTCTGCGGGGGTGAGGGTGGCCGGCGTGGTGGTCGTGGGGCGGTGGGAGTCGGTTGGGACGGTGGAGGAGGCGGTGGCGAGTCGATTGGTGGTGGTGGTGGGGGTGCTCGGTGGCCGGAGGCGGTGGTGGAAGTGGTTCGGGTGGTGGTGGCTGTGGGCGATGGTGTTGGGGAGTTGGGTCTGTGGCAGCCGTAGGCGGCGGAGGCGGTGGCCGGAGGGGGTGAGGCTTGGCCGGAGGGGAGGTGGGGTAAGGGCGAGGCTGTTGGCGGAAGTTGGTCGGAGGGGGTGACCGGAGTTGGGTGGTGTGAGGGTTGGAAGTGGGGAGGGGGTCGGGTTTTATAGATTTAGGGGGAGTGGCAAGGTTGGTAAATAGAGGGAAGTTTAGGGGTGTTTTGGGTATTTTAGGTTTTTAGATATTTTTAGCAGCCATTTAGATATTTTTGTGGGCCCCACATGACACGTGGACGGTCCACATTCACCAGCCAATGAGGTGATGCCACCTCACACTGGAAATTTGCATAAAAACCCCTAAAATTTTATAAATTACAATTAGGTCCTAAAATAGGTATTTTGCGTAATTACGCAATTTGCTTATTTAAAAATACTGATTCCTGGGAATACTGTTTTGTACAAAAATGAGTGGGAAACCTGGGGGAGTGCCTTGGGGGTGTGGGGGTGAGCCTGGGCAGGGGCAGGGCCTGGTTCTTTAGGTGATACGGGTCACCGTATTTATTATTTAATAAATACTGCGCATGATGTTCTCTAATTATTTAGAGGTAGGTAGGGTCATAATTTTACTACGGTGTCAATATACTAATTGTAGTATATCTAAAGTAGAATATTATCGTATTTTTGTTTGGGTAAAACAGGTGCCTGTTGGTTCTAAATTTCTAGGGGTACAGAGATGGTTAAAGAGCAAGAAATAAAATAGGAATTAAATACAAACTTTTGTAACGATATTTGTGCGTCCCAAACGAGGCTCAAAATAACTCATCTGGGAGTTGCACAAAATTCTGGAAAATAGTCTAACATATCTAGGGCAGGTATGTGAATTTTGTTTAGGAATTACAGTTAGTGTAATGCCCTAAACAATTGTGTGAAGTACAGGTGTAATTGAAAAGGATATGTAAACAAAATAAATTTTAAAAAGTTACAGAAATTCTAATTAGCAAAAATAATTCTAAATTACTGAAATCTGGTCGAGGAAGTTTACAGGCAACAAGAGTACAAGACAAGAGTACAAGACAAGAGGCAAGCTGTTGAGGCAACAATAGTACAAGACAAGATGCTTTGCCTGTTTCGTTGTTCAGTGACTGTCTTTTGCCTTGATGCAATTCTCCTAGGGCGGAGATTGCCTTGGTGACCTAGCGGTCCCGAATACTTGCAGGTTCGTTCAGGCACAGAACGACTACGTAGTAGTCTCCCGGGGTTTGGATGAAAACACGGTAACAATCAAGCAGACAAGCATGTGTTTCTAAGGAACATAAGCAGGCACGTTGCTCGGGCCCGAAGGTAGTCCGAGAGATGAAACCGTTAAGGGACTTAGCATGCGAGGGTCTGAGTATAAGCAGTATTTCATTTCCATGTTCTAGCAAGCAATACAAGTTGGGATTATTCCCTTAGCTAGGTGCGTTGGATTTATTAGCATGCAGGGGGTGAATCACCTAGCGACTAGCATAAACATTCCAGATTTTATGTGTGCTGGCTAAGCAAAGACAAGTTCACCGTAGCCACCCACCTTAGCGATAATTCGCCTCGGTAGAGCGATACGTCTGAGCGAGCCTCTGAAAGTCCAAGCCGGATTCCTGTAGGGACAAGTCTGGATATCCTTTGCTTCTTGATCGAGGCAAAGCAGGTCGGGACAGCTGCACTATTGCCGATTGAGTCGGCAGTCCGCTTGAGCGGAACGGGGTATTACAGGCATATCACAAGAATATATATATAAAGAAACACAAGCAGATAATATAACATGATCTACTACAAGTTTGGCAAGGTACACTTGCTTGAATACTGGATATGGTGACGTCCAAGTGGCGAGCTCAATGCGCCAACTACTTCTGAAATGATAGAATCCGCACGAACGTCTCCGAATGCTACAACAGATATCACCAACATTTCCAAAATATAAGAAATAGCTATGATTGACTACCCATAAGTCCGATTTGGACACATGGGCTAAAACGACAATTTTGGGTCAAAGCGGTGTCCAATTGTGACCCACTTTGCACAGTAAAATGTGTCTAAGACAAAGTTCTCCAAATTTAACAAACTTAGTGTCCACAAGTCCAGAACGATAATACAAACTCAACAGAGTATCCGTAATTGGATTCTGGTGAGCCGGTCGCAAAATCACCTGTCAAGTGGAACCGTAGGGCCTCCAAAATAGTGTTTCATCAACGTTCTCATATTCAAACCAAACTTGGGTCACAGGACCAACGTAACGCTGCAAATCCGATGATGTAAGTTTCATTGCGAAACGACAAGCACACACAAAGTTATGACAAGGTGTCGGAATAGGCCAATACGATATTTTTCGATGGATACACGTTGATTTCGGTGCACACACAGATCCAAATCAAGTTCCGCAAAATTCTACACATCTGCGTTGACGATACGCACCTTTCGGTGTAATTTGTATAGGATAAATTCGCCTCGTTTGGCAAGATGTACCCCGTTTTGGGATATTTTGGGTTTTAAAATTATATTTTTTCGTCATTTTTGACCCTGATTAACAATAATATAAAACGAACTAAAATAAACTATTAAAAGGGATTAAAACTTATTTATGTTGTCTTTAATCTAAAAAAGAAAATTCAAGTTTTTGTTCACTGGATTAAATGGAAACGGCTTTGGAAAACAGGGTGTTGGCACAGTTTCAAATGATCTCGAAATTAAGTTTTTTTTATTTTGGATTGCGATTTGTGATTAACAGGAAACAAAATAAACTAAACAATTTGAAAGAAATTAAAGAGATATAGGTTGTGAACATACCAGCGAAGATGGGACACCAAACGGACAAGCGGGGAGGGAGAAATCAGTATGGGAAGATGGGGTCGCGACTGTCACTGTTGTCCGCGGCCAAGTCACACATGGCTGCGCGGCCAAGTCACACATGGTTGTGGTGGCGCCGCAGGCGGCCGGGGGTGGTCGCCAGGAGGTCGGAAAGAGGTCGACAGTGGTGGTGGTGGTCGGATGGTGTCACGCCCCAGTCCCAAAATACGTAGGACTAGGACACATAAGCATGCCAGCCACCTATATATATGGCAACTCCAATATTTGGAAACCCTAATACATGCGTACGCTGTATAATGAACAATAATTCATAAGTGGAAAAACTATCACAAGTCACAGGGTATAATCTAAATCCCATCCACAGAAATTAAATATAAATGAATAACCAATAACCATGTAATTAGATCTCCGAATGTAAAGTATCTAAAGAATGACAGTCGGATGGAAACAAATCCACTACCGAAATAGAATATAAAATGAACAAGATAAACCCCATATAAATACAACATCTAACCATCATGAGGCTCAAAGGGAAGACCTCCTCGGAATATAAGTAGCCTGTCCGGATCTGCGCTCCCGCGAATACTCATGAACATCTATACCTGGAAAGGGACCAGGTCCTCAACATCTATACCTGGAAAGGGACCAGGTCCTCAGAGGGACATAACAAGATACATAGAAGCATGCCATAAAGTAAATACTAAATAAATAAAGGGGGTGTGCTAACCATCTAAGTGAATGTAATTTGAGGACAACTTAGTGCATAGGGAAAGTGTAGGCTAGACATATGCTGACGTAATTTACCAATCGTCGTGGCTGGCTAGTATATACCACATATGCCCCCATTCGAGGGCACTTGTAATAATAATGTCCATCTTCGAGGAGCATGGTATCTGAAATAGTATAACGTCCAACGTTCTATAGAGCGTGGTATCTGCAAAAATAACAAGTGACGCCAAACACTCTAAAGAACGTGGTATCTGCAATATATATACGTCCGTATCACTCCGTCGAGTGTAGTATTTGTTTAGAGGGAGTGGGTGTCCCATACGCCTGCTAGTAGTCCTCCCCGCCCAAATGTAGATATACAAGTCGTGAACACGATGTGGACATCTTGTACTATGATGCAAGTCTCTATAGAAATAAACAACTAAGCTAAATACCGTTACACGTGTTGCTCACACCGATGGCCAGTCGAGTATGAGGCACGCGTCCCTATATGAACTCACTCTGTGACGTATAAGGATACGTGTCAAGGCCTGGAGAGTCATACCAATAACTCCACAACTTTAGGTGGGTCCACTAGACACTAGGTTAGATACAAGTCCTAACGTCAACGCATTCGTTGACTGCACCCGAGTCTCTCTCGGACGCGCACAATTATATAATATAAATATGCAATTAATAATTTAGAATTTAATGAGTATAACAAGGCAAGGTATACTTGCCTGGCAAGAGAGCTGCAAAATGTAACGTACATATGTCAAACACCAAGTATCAGAAACTATGGCCTCAGAATGAACGTCTCCGGATGCTGAAATAAATATCACCAACATTCCCAGAATAAGCGAAATAGCTAAAAAATACTACACTTTCGTCCAATTTGGACACAGGGGCAAAACGGTAATTTTGGACCAAAGTGGGGTCCACATGTGGGCCATCTTGCACCGAAAAGTGTGCCAAGGATAAAGGTCTCTAAAAGGGATAAATTATAGGTCAAACAAACTCTAAATGTCAGTATGAACTCAACGGTATGTCCAGATGTAAATTCCGATGAGCCGAACATAATTTTGCCCAAAAAGTCAACTGTGGGGCCCGCCAATTGGCGACTTAGTCAACTGTCTCAGAATTGTATGAAAATTGGGTCACAAGACCGACGCGATACCATGAGTCCAGTGGCGCAAGTTTCGTTGTGTTCTGACGAGCGTGCACAAAATACGCACGACTTTTGTAAAAGTCGCTATACGGAGATTTGCTGCGGATACGGGCTGATACCGACGCGCACACGCGTCCAAATCAGTTTTCGCAAAATCTCACACATCCGGGTATACTGCGCGCACCTTTTGTACACTTGGTACACAACGGGGCGATCCCGTTTGGCGGGGCACGCTCCGTTTCACAATTTTTGGAATTTGAAAAAAGTAAGTTTTTGGGTTTTTTTACCTAATTTATTTTAACATACAGCAATAAATAAAATATTGTATTTGACAGAAAATAAACTATGTTAGGTGGTCTTCGTATACCAACAAGAAAAACCGAATTCGGATCTCTGTGGTGGGAGATACGAATCTGAGAACAGGGGTGGTTGCAACAGATTTTTTTGAGTTTTAAATGTGGTAGTTTTTTCTCGACTTGGCGTCAATTTTTATCTAGGTTTGTGCGTGGTTCGAGATGAACTATGTTCGAGATGAACTATCATACAAATATGGAAGGGGGATAGGTGAGGATCATACCGACGAAGACGGGGTCGAGTTTGGTCGAGCAGGGGCGCGAAAAACAGAGCGGAAACACAGGTTCGTTGTAGTCAATTTCCTGCGCGACGACGCTCGCGAGCGCGCGGCGGTCGCTAGCTGGCGGCGCGGCTAGGTGGCTGGAGAGGTGGAGAGGAAAGGGATTTAGGTTTAGGGTTAGGGTTGTGGAGTATATATAGAGAGAAAAGAGAGTCGGCGGACGAAACCGGGGGGGGGGGGTTTACTAAACTGCGGCTGCTGCCGCTGTTTCTAATTCTTACTTTTCTTTCTTTCTTTCCTTCTTACTTTTGCTGATGCTATTTCTAATTCATGGTTTGGGGTTTGGGGCTAAGGGTTTGGGTTTTGGGATTGGATCCATTAAGGATCCAAACCCATTATCCTTTCTTTTCTTTTCTTTTCTTTTCTTTTTTTTTTCTTTTCTTTTTCTTTTTCTTTTTCTTATTCTTATTAACTAATATATATATATATATAATTCTAGAAAATTATATTTGTGTACACCATTAAGCTAGCAACTGCCCAAAGGGTCTCCTACATGGAATAAATTAGGAAAAATTTATAATGGCTCCAAAAATCCTCTAGATGCACAAACACCTCAAATAAAAATTAAATAAAAATCTATTTTCTTAATTTAGCTCATAATGACCATAAATAAAATAAATAAATAATTAAAATAACTAATACGGTTTATTAAAAATTGGGGTTTCATAATCTACCCAACTTATAAAAAAAATTGTCCTCGAAATTAAAACTAAGTCACGGTAGAAAGTCAAGGATGGTAGAAGACATAAATTTACAAAGAAGTAAATTCATACCTTGGTCTGCGAATATATTCGAAAAACGCTTGCGTATGTCGTCCACATGCTCCCAAGTAGATTCTCCTGGCGTGCCATGCTTCCATGCCACGCGAATCAAGGGAATAGACTGGTTCCTCAATACTTTTTCTCGACGATCAAGGATTTCCATGGGTTGCTCTTGATACGACAAGCTTGGCCCAATGGTGATCTCCGAATGGTCGAGAACATGACTGTTGTCTGCCATATTTCGCCTGAGTTACGACACATGGAATACATCACGTACTCCCTCAAGTGAAGGTGGTAGTGTAAGTCGATATGCCACTTCTTCCACTCTTTCTAGCACGTCAAATGGTCCAATACACCTAAAAGTCAATCGAGTCATAGGTGATGTTATCCATTCAGGAGTCAGTCAATTGTCCATCCAGGTAAAATCCATTTAGACCCCTGACAGCAAAATGATACATTCTTTATCGAAACACTTGAGTAATGATCCGAGGGATCGCAGGTTAGATTTTGGATTTCGGTTTGGGTTTGGGTTTGGGTTTTATTCTTTTTCATTTTCTTTTCTTTTATAACCCATATAAATTAGTATTTATACAACAATCAACAACTATGGTAAAAATATAATAAAATAGGTTTGTACCTAAAATAATTTTCAGATAAATTCTACAATACTTTAATAGTAGTTGTACACCCAATATATATATATATATATATATATATATTATAAAATATTTGTAATTAATAAATATCTATACAAGTTAATAAATCCATGAATTTTATATTTTTCTAATTAGCTAAAAAATTAATAATTTTTTCCTTAATCTCAATAATTAAATAATTCCAATAATAAAAATAATAAAATTTAAAAATCAGAGGGTTTAAACATCCAAATCAAGTTCCATGAAATCTGACACATCCGCATTGACAATACGCGCCTTTCGGTGTAATCCGCACGCGACGAAGTCGCCTCCTTTGGCGGAACGTACCCCGTTTCGGAATATTTTGGGTTTTTAAAATTGTGTATTTTTCGTCATTTTTTATGCTGATTTAACAACAATATAAAACGAATTACAATAAACTATTAAAAGGGATTAAAACTTGATTATGTTATCTTCTAGAAAAGGAAATTTGAGTTTTAGTTCACTGGTTTAAATGAAAACGGCTTTGAAAAATAGGGTATTGGGACAGTTTCGAATGATCCTGAAATCAAGTTTTTCTTGATTTTAGATCATGATTTGTGATCAACAAGAAACAAAATAAACTAAACTTTTAAAAGGAATTGAAGAGAGATAGGTTGTGAATATATCAGCGAAGATGGGACGCGAAACGGACGAGCGAGGAGGGAGAAAACTTCGCGCAAAGGGAAGGCCGTAGCTGCCTGTGCGCGTGCGCTACTCTGGTGGTCGGCGCGGCTAGGGACGGCGGTGAAGCAGCTGTGGTGGCCGGGGGTGATGGTCTGTTGGTGATGGTGTTGCATATAAATAGAGTGAAGGGGGGGTTACGGGTATATGAACCAAGGGGTCGCGGGGGAGAAGAATGGTTAGCGGGTTAGGATTTAGGTTTTGGTTTTGGTTTTGGGTTTGAGTTTGGGTTTGGGTTTTATTTATTCTTTTTTTTTTCTTTTATACTTTATATTACCGTATGTATATATATAGCCATCTATAAATATGTTTGTACCTAAAATAATTTTCAGAAAAATTCTATAATACTTTAATAGCAGTTGCACACCCAAAATATATTTTCTATAAAATATTTGTAATTAATAAATATACATAAATATCTATACAAGTTAATAAATCCATGAATTTATATTTTTCTAGAAAATGATATTTTAGTCATTTGGTAATTAATTAAATATTGTGCATATTAAATTTTTATTTATTGTATTATTTATTTAATATTAGCATGTTAGATTTATTTTTGGACTTGTGTTAGTGGACCAACTAGTTTAGTTTAGACTCATGGACCAACATTTAATTCTAGTTAGAATTGAGCCCAATAATTAGAAGCCCAATTATTAGGAGGATAATTAATTATGTTAAACCCATTAGACTAGAAGCTTTCCTCCTTAATTAATTTCTTCATGAGAGGCCCCAAGGGGTATTTTAGACTTTATATAGTAGCTTGAGGGAGGGGACAAGTGAGGCCTATATAAAGGGGATGAAAACTTTCTCTCTCTTCATTTTTTATTCCAAATCTAGATCTAGAAATTTCCTCAACCAAATTCCTACCAAATTTTTACCCAATTATTTTCCAAATCACTATTGGAGGCTATTAGATCATGGATCTACAAGGAGAAAGCATGAATCTACAAAGAGGAGCAAGGATCTACAAGTTGAAGGCTAATTTCACCAATTTTGGAGGTTTCATTGGAAATCCATCTCCCAATAGGTATAATTCAGTTTTTCTCCTTAATTTAGGTTCTAAATCTGAGATTTAACCATGAATAATTAACCCATATGTATGTACTACTCATAGGATTTAGTTTTGTGTTCATAGGAGAACTATGGAGAAAGTTATGGTGCTTTTTGTGTCAATTTTGGGGGAATTCCGAAAATTGTAACGCCCCGCTCCGTGTCGGCGTTATCTATCAAGGTGAGTGGGCAGAACTTCGTTCTCTGATTCTTGCACGCCTTAATAATAACCTGATTTTTTGCTTGCAATGTTTTTACATAAGAGAATGATAGAACTTGCCTTGCATGTTAATGAACGAACTCACCTAGCTTGTCTTTGAAACGAATAAGTCTGCTAAACGAGAATCCTGAAATGCTTGTCTAAGAGTGCATGAACATGTTCACTATCGTCTATGCTTCGAGAGAACCATATTGTGCCTGAATGTGTTCAAGTGATAAGTCGGATTGCCCCGCAACAAAGATTGTACTCTGATGGTTCGTCTTATTTGCATACTAGAGTTTATTTAATAGTGTTCCATACATTCGCACGCGGTCGGACAATGGCTTTTGGTGGAGAGCTGAACTGCATGTGTCACGGCTGCTACCATGATAGTAAAAAGCAACCATGAGTCACAACTGCCATTAGCATCAGATGAATGAGTCATTGGTATGCTGTACAACCAGCTGCCGATCCTGAGATACTCGGGGACCGCCCTGCATATAGCTAAGTCATTATGTTGGCTTGGATAGATGACTGCTCCTAAGATCGTGCATTGTGTGTCTAGCTTTGCATCTGACCCTGGAGTCGTACGAGACATGCTGCGCACACCCTGGAACATGATCGGTTTGCTTGCTTGCATATTCAATATAAAACTCTGTTTCCAAACATGTTTCCAAACAAGTAATATGACTCTGCTAGAACTGCATGAAACAAACCTAGGTAAAACTAGAAAGATCACTAGTAATATAATGTTTTATAACATGATTACTTAGTGTTGGTTTGAGTGAATGCTTGTTTCTGTTCAGTTGATTTATCTTACCAGTACTTGTATAAAGTGCTGACCCACCAACAGTTTACTTGCTTGCAGGTACTGGATCGTCCGAGGGAGCGATAGGCGTGCCACAGTCCCTAAGACCCAGAATCCTGGTTTCGGTTGTTGCCCCGAGAATGCTATCGTATAAGGGGGCATAATGTATGGAACGAACGTGTGCCTTTGCTAAAGGAAACCTAAGTTGCCTCTATTGTCCCGAACGCTCAGTTGGCTAAATGCATTGCATTATAACAAGTCCCTTTCCGCTGCTTACTCGATTGATGCGATGATAGCCAACTATCAACTTAAACGATTGGCCTTGCACGGGCGCAACCCCAGGCCCGTGCGGCATCACGTCCCCCGAAAGCTCGAACGGGCCATTCGTTTAGCTCCCTTCCTCCCTCGTACCCGCGGGACGGGCGCGATGATTCGCGTCCGGTGCGCCGGGGTACGGTGATTCATGCCCGGTTCGTTAATTCCGGCCAAACGGGGCAGGGCGGAGCGGCAGGCCGGGCGGGTCCGGGGCGTGACAAAAATGACTTTTGTTGTGTGTGTCAATTGATCATATAGATCAATTTGGCATATATTTATGTGTTTGGGGCTAGTGTCGTGTCCACAATTGGGTACGTGTAGGTCGTATCCCAATAATTTGGTGATACGTGTTGTTTTGGGGGTTTTTCCTCCGACACGGGACTTTGTACATGTCGTATTTTGACACGGACACATAGATCTATATTTGACACTTTGTTTTGTTCATAAATATTATATATAATTTGTTTGTGTCCTTCGGGGTGTAATTGGATGTGTGGTGGACTCATGTCGCATGCGTATCCTAGATCTAGTGGGATACGGTGTGATACTCTCCAATTATTGTGTGTTTATGTGTAGATCTAATTAATTGTGCTTTAATTCTTGAATTATAGTTGTGTATGTATCTATATATATTATATATATATTATGTATATTTATTATAGTGTTTATTGTATCATAGATATATGTATTATATATGTATTAATAGAATATATATTATGTAGCTTTCTTCTACATGCATTAATATATATGTTATAATATATGTTAGGGATGTAAATATATGTATATGTTTTATATAATATATGTGTATGTTTAATTAAGTAATTAGATTATTTATAGTTATTATATGATTATTTATATATATATATGTATGTAGATATATATTTATAAGTGGTAGCATATGTATATATAATATAGTAGATATATTTATATGTGGTTATATATATTGTTATATTATATATTGTTATGTATTTATATTATTGTTGTCACACCCCAGTCCCAAAATATCGAGGGACAGGGCACGTGGCAATGGCCAGCAGCACGCACCGATGGACAACCCAATTTAATGGATCCATCAGGGCATGCTTAAGCTGTAGTCTAGCTATGAAATGTTACCAGTCTCAGGTATTTCTAATCTCATCTACCAAATAAACACAGATTAATTGCCAGAAATAATGCAATGGAAATAAATAAGCAATAAATAAGATTATCTCGGGAAACAATCCGAGAATTAGTCTGTTATATTCAGAGGAAATTAGACAGGAAATAAATGCTGAAATTGGAAATACTATGTAGATGAAGCCGGTGCTCAGGAGAAATCTTCGGCCAATATCTTGTTCTCTGTTCCGGGTTCTGCTCCAAGGAGTGCTCCTGTACCGTACACCTCGGGGTAGTTCTCCTCAGCTATACCTGGGGACATAGTCCATTCCAGGCCCTCAGGGGACATAACAAGGTACAGAAAATACAAGCCAAAATATATGCAGTGCAGCAATAATGAAACAGCAGGGTAAATATGTAAACCAGCTAGTGATATGCAAGTGAAAGTTTTAGTCATACTCGGGCTGAGACTACTACAGGATCAGTGTCGAAGAAACCATAGCAGTATTTTTTCGAAGAGCCAGTAAGGAACCAAAGCTCTGTATCAGATTCTAAGGCACCGCCAGATAAAAGTATTTATATTATATTATATTCAGCCTTGATATGATAATACTCTCCCCACCCCATGAAATCTCACGTCACAGTTCCAGAAAATATCAGGTACAAGTCACGCAAGTTTGAACTAATGCAATAAGTCAGGCTAGAATCTAAGCATGTAAACTGGAAATGACATAAAAATGTAGCCTATACGGAATCATCAGGTATATCTCAGGCAATTCTGTCACATGAAGAGTGTCAGGTGTCCTGGGTTGAGCAGTTAAACAAGTTACATATGAATCTACAAGAAATCAAGTAAAATACTATAACCAGAAATATCTTAGAATTGGCAAGCTTTACTTGCCCTCTGATGTATAACTAAATCCAGGAGATAGGTAGCAAAGCTGCAAGTTTTGGCAAGGTACACTTGCCTGTGGTTCCGACTCTGATTTCGGCTCTGACCTCAGTTGGATTTGCAGGCGGTACTCCGGTTGCTGAAACAGACATCACCATCAGATCCAGAAAATATCAATCAGCTAGAAACGCCTGTCCTTGAGTCCTATTTGAAGACAAGGGCAGAAACGACAGTTTCGGGCCAAAACGGGGTCCACCGGTGGGCCCGCTTTGCACCGAAAAATGCGTCCGGGTCAACGGTCTCCAAATTCACCAAACTTAGTGTCAACAGGTCAGGAACGATGATACGAACCCAACAGAACTTCCAGAATTGGATTTCGATGAGCCGAACACAAAATTGCCCGTCGAGCGGGGCCTGTGGGGCCCACGACACGCGATTTCGTCAACGTTCTCAGAATCGAACCAAACTTGGCTCACAGGACCAGCGTATTGCTACGAGTCCGATGGCACAAGTTTCGTCTCGATCCGATGTGTGTACAGAAAGTTAGGGCACGTTCCAAAAAGTACAGATACGGGGCGATGTCCGCGGATACGCGTTGATCCCGGTGTGCACGCACACCCGAATCGACTTCTGCGAAATTCCACACGTCCGTATCGACGATGCGCACGTATCTGTGAAGACCGCGCGCGACCAAGTCGTCCCGTTTGGCGGGGCGTACTCAGTTCCGGGGTAAAACAGGGTCTGGTTTTTCCTGTTTTTGGATCGCGGTGTGCGATCACCACAGGACGCGATGCCCTGAGCGGTTTATCCGGGCACCGAGAGGGTCATACAGGCTTCGCAACGCAATTTGCAGAATCAAAAACGGAGCTACGAGCAAAAAGTTACATGCACCTGAAGGGGACCCGAAAACCAGGGTCGAATCGTGTCCGACACGTGTCGGACACGCTGATTTAGGAATTAGGATTAGGGTTTTGGGGATCTGGCCGGAGATCCGACGGCGCTGCGGCGGGGGAGGCCGGCCGGAGAAGGCTGGGGCGGCGCCGGCGTTGCTGGCGGAGGCGGTGGCGCGGGCACGGTGGCCGGAGGGGCGTCGGGGTGCTGGGAGGAGAGAGGGAAAGCCGAGGGAGGAGGCGGAGGAGGGAGCCGCGGGCGGGGCTGCGGCGCGGGGTGACGTCGGCGGCGAGGCGGCGTGGTGGTGGAGGGATGCGGCCGGAGTCGGGGATGGTTCTGCCGGAGGGGAGCGGTGATCGACGGGGCTAGGGCGGAGGAAGGGGGATTTATAGGGCTGGAGAGGGGAGGGGGAGGCCGAGGATGGCGGAGGACGTGGCGGGGTCGTCGTGGCCGAGGGGCGCGGGGCATGGCGCAGCGGGCGGCGGGAGACGCGGGCGCCGCCGGAGGACTCGGGGGCTGGGGTTCGTGGGGAAGACGGGTACGCCGGGTCGGGTCGGGTCGGGTTCGGGCGGATCCGACCCGACCCGCTAAGGCTGGGTTGGGTTCGGGGAAATGGGCCGGGTCGGCCCAACAGGCCGCGGGCTGGTTTAATAATAGAAATAATAATAATAATAATAATAATATTTAAAAAACAGTAATAAATTAATTAATAAATAATTAATTTAAATAAATAGTTTTTAGGTGTTTTAAAATAGGTCCGGGGTCCGATAAATTCCAGAAAAATTGCCCTAAGTCCAGTTTTTAATTTTACACCCAAAAATATTATTTTTATAATATTTTAATATTATTTATTACCATTTAAAAATCATTGAATAATTAAAACCCTGTTTTTAAATTACAGAAAATTCCCAGAAAATTCCAAAAAATTGTGAAAATCCAGTTTTTAAAATTTTGAAAAAAACAGGGGGTTTACAATCTACCCCCCTTAAGAGGATTGCGTCCTCGCAATCAAAGAATAATCGGTCAACAGAGATGACGCGGTCGCAAGCATCGTTTGAAAACACATCCCAAGATACTTCAGGGAAATACCGTTTCCCTAACAATGAAAGTTATGCACTTCCAGAGAAATCTAGTTAAAGCAAGAAAATTACAACTTTTATGAAAACCAGGTTGTTATTAACAAGTTGTAAATTACTAGGTTGGGGCTGAGGTGACGAACCAAGAGGCACGAGCTACAACAAGACAAAAAACGGAAAACTACGATCACTTACTCGCATCAGCGTCCTCCAAAGTCATCGCGTAAGCCTGCTCTCGTCCTTGAGGTAGATTCCTCTGCTGTTGCTGAGCTTGCTGGTAGGGTGCTGCTCGAGGTGCTGGTGGAGTTTGCTGGTTTGCCCTTGGTGCTCCTTCTCTACGCTCAGGGCAGTCTCTCACTGCATGCTGTCTGGATCCGCAGCCTAAGCATAGTCCGAGTTTACGTCTACATTCCTTCTCGACATGGCCTATCTTGCCGCAGTGGTAACAGGTAGGAAGGTAGAAGGCTTTTGGTGCTGCTGCTGGTGGCGAGCTTATTTGTTGACGCTTTGCAGACTCCTCTTGTGCTGCTTTGGTTGGTGCGGATGGGGACGGTCGCTTCAGTCTGGTCTCTCTCTTGGTGACGCGCTCTATGCGTCGAGCCGCAGCAAGAACGTCCGAGTATGATGTTGGTGCGACGGACCCAATTAGTTTTTGCAGCTCAATGTTCAGTCCGTCGAAGAATTTCTCGGCCTTCTCTTCCTCAGTCGGGATCAGGGTGGGGGCAAAGCGGCTCAGACGAATGAATTCTGCGTTGTATTCTTCCACCGTCATAGAGTCCTGAGTGAGGCGATTGAACCTGTCCCGCAGTTCTGATCGAGCGATGGCAGGAATGTACATCTCCTGGAAGAGTCTGGAGAACTCCTCCCAAGTGACTCGGTCTGGTCCGAGCCGTGTCTCTTCGGATAGCCACCAGTGATGGGCATTGTCCGTCAATTGCATTCTGACGGCTGTCATCCAGCGTTCCCGTGGAAGCTCGGCTGCTTCAAGTTGATGTCGTATGTTGGTGAGCCACTCGTGAACTTCCGTGGGCTCCTATTTTCCAGAAAAAATGTGGGGCTTCAGTTGACGGAAGTCAGTGATTGAGCCTGTAGTTGGCCGTCGAGCTGGTAGGTTGGCTTGCCCCAGTGCAGTTACGATGCTGTCCCTTAAGAAGTTAGCTTCGCGACGCTGAGCCTCATGTTGAACTTGTTGCTGAGCTTGCATCATCGCGTAGATCATTTGGAATATTTGCTGCCCGTCGATCGGCTGTCCTGGTGGGAACACAGGCATTGGTGGGACGAACTGCGACGGAGGTGGGATGTCATCGCGCCGGAATCGGGAGGTAGGTTGACCTGCCTGCTGGCTCTGTTGAGTTGGTGGAACTCCTTGGACTGGTGTCACTTCGTCGTCATAGGTGACACCTGTAGCTTGGGGTGTTCCTACGGGAGTCTCGTTGCATTCTTGTGGGTCCATTTCCCTGTATCCAAAATAATCAATAAGAGGTGCACAGGAATCAAGGCAAGATGCAAGTTAAAATTAGTTCGAGTACGATACAGATATCAAAAACGATTCAAGTAAGTGTATGAGATCCTAAAAACTTATCCTATCTTATTGCAGGCCTGTTCGGTCCCTAAGTTGAAACCGAACAATTTAGTCGTAGACCTGCATGGGCCACCACAAAAACCATGTCACGCCCCAGTCCCAAAATGTCGAGGGACAGGGCACGTGGCAATGGCCAGCAGCACGCACCGATGGACAACCCAATTTAATGGATCCATCAGGGCATGCTTAAGCTGTAGTCTAGCTGTGAAATGTTACCAGTCTCAGGTATTTCTAATCTCATCCACCAAATAAACACAGATTAATTGCCAAAAATAATGCAATAGAAATAAATAAGCAATAAATAAGATTATCTCGGGAAACAATCCGAGAATTAGTCTGTTACATTCAGAGGAAATTAGACAGGAAATAAATGCTGAAATTGGAAATACTGTGTAGATGAAGCCGGTGCTCAGGAGAAATCTTCGGCCAATATCTCGTTCTCTGTTCCGGGTTCTGCTCCAAGGAGTGCTCCTGTACCGTACACCTCGGGGTAGTTCTCCTCAGCTATACCTGGGGACATAGTCCATTCCAGGTGTCACGCCCCAGTCCCAAAATATCGAGGGACTAGACACGTGACAATGGCCAGCAGCACACACCGATGGACAAACCCAATTTAATGGATCCATCGGGGCGTACTTAAGCTGTAATACAATAATAATGGTCTAGATATACTAATCTCATCCACAGAAATGAATACAACAATATCAGAATCATAAAGCAAGATCAATCTCAATATGATATAAACTCGGGAAAATAACCCGATAATGAGTCTGATACATCTGTCAAGATACAAGAATAAAGATAACCACAGCAAATACCGAGTATGGGGAAAGCCTATACCCAGATGATACCCTCGGGGATCAATCGTCTACTGGATCTGGTACTGCTCCAGTGTCTGCTCCTGCTCCATCTTCTGCTAATGCTCCTGTCCCGTGTAACTCGGGGTCGATCTCGTCTGCTAGTCCTGGGGACAAAGTCCGGTATCCAGGTCCTCAGGGGACATAACAAGGTACATAAATCGACATGCCAAAATGCAGTGTAATAGTAAATAAAATAAATAGGGTAAACTATATAACCATCTATGTGAAAATACAATTTGAGAGCATCACTAAACTCAGGCTGAGACCACTACAAGCTCTGTGTCTTGGAGCCGGTAGCAGTGTTTACTATGTATTTTACTATGTGTTTACTATGTGTTTACTATGTTTTATATATATATATAAACTCAGCCTGTAGCCTGTGTGTCTCTCCCCATCCAATGTAATCACACGTCTCATGTCCATGATGCACCATGTCCATGTCACGCACGATCATATCTAATGCAGCAAGTCATCTAATATCTATGAATATGATGTCTATGTCATAAAACATGTATACTACACAGAATCACCATGAATATCTTAGGAAGATTCTGTCTCATGAATAGTGTCAAGTGTCCTGGGTTATAGTGTACTTGATAGGACAAATACGAGAATAAAGAGGGTCACAAATATCCATGTCTAGATGACAATACACAACTCCGCGTACGGTGTTGGCACCCGACTATAATCGGACGCTAAGTACGTCACACGGCCCTAGGTTAAGCATGCACAGCAATATAATAAAGCAAGGAAAATATATAACAATACTGCAGAGTTTGGCAAGGTACACTTGCCTGGGGTCCTGTTGCTGGTATGAATCAGAGTCCAAGTCACAGTCCAAATAGCCTATATATTACAAATTTATCACGTCAAAAGATAATTTATTTTAATTTATTTAATTCTGGAATAATTACTCTAAAATTCTATTTTAATCTTATTATTCTGATTTTTATGTTAATTCCTAAATTTTGTCCAAAGAAACTGAATTTTATCAACTCGAGACTCATGGCACGCAAATCGAGACGATCTGTTGACCAAAAAGTCAACTGACACAAACTCGACTTTTATGCATGATTTCTTGTAGATTTCAGCATCAAAAACATACTAGAATTTACGGCTCGTCCGAATTCAAATTCGTTTGGGAATTATGGCACATACAAATTTTGTATTGTGCACCGATGGTTAAATTCTAACCTAGAAGTTCTACAGAATTAACAGTATATAAATACTTCAAATTAAATTCTGAAAAAAATATATGTCGATGATCTCGACATTAGATTTCCGAAACTTTAAACGGTTCATGATTCTGATTTCGGGTTCTCCCGAAATTGCGAAAACATCGAAACACGTCTATTTTTGGACATGCTGTGCTCTACGAATTTTCTAGAATTTAATACTAATAATTTTGTAAAACAAATTATATAATCAGAAAGCTAACCTCAATATCGTTCTAACGCAAGAAACTAGGCCTCGTTTGGAGTCCGGAGCTATGCGCAATGGCTTCTGGAAGATGAAGAAACCCTAGATGACAATTCTCCCAAATCTCTCTCTCTCTCTAAAATAATGAGATAATTAGGGTTATTATATTATATATATATATATATATAGATGTACCTGCGGCTGAATGGATATCTATAGGCTGACATGTGTCAGAATCTGATTGAATGGTTTTATTTATATTATTTATTTTTGATTTGCCTTTATCAAAACATTATTTAAGTCGTTTTAAATCTAAATAACTCAAAATAAACATTAAAAATAATCATAAAAATCTGGAAAAATTACAGAAAATATATTTTGAACCAAAAAAACCTTAGAAAAATATTTGGGATAATTTTATATTCATAGATTTCCTACTATAATTAGGAGAAGCTCTAAAAATTAGTTTTGCCATAAAACTAAAAATAAATACTAACATTATTCCACAAATTCTGAAATAATTCCAGAAAATATATAATAATATTATAAACCTTAGAAAATAACGTGGGTCCATTTTATATTCCTGAGCTTGCACCATAAATTCTACAAGTCCTAAAAATTAGTTATTAGCCTAAATAACTCCCAATAAATACTAAAAATACTCAGAAAATTCCCAAAAACTTCTAGAAAATATATTTTATTATTTAGAACATAAAATAAAAGTTTGGGATATTTTTAATTATATTTGAATCTAAAATAAATTCTTGAAAATTCTAGAAAATTATAGAAAATTATGAAAAATCCAAATTAAAAAATTTCTGAAAAATCAGGGGGTTACAATCTACCCAACTTATAAAAATTTTGTCCTCGAAATTAAAATTAAGCCATGGTAGAAGTCAAGGATGGTCTAAGATTTGTATTGGTTAAAATGCAAGGCTAGGTTTAACGGAGTGGACGATGTTGCACGTTGCACATTCCGAAAATCATGGGAGAAATTCACATGAGTGAAAATAGGTTTTTTCGTGTGTCATGTCCAATAGTGTGGACACCTAAATGCTCTTTTGTATAAAAGCACCCAACAATTGAAACATTGCACAAAGATAAAAATTGGAGGATGGGCATGTCTAGGACAAGGTGTAGAATTTGTAGGTAGGCAGTGACTAGGGAAGTGCTCCAATTATCGAAGCAATGGTAAGACGCGCCGAGGGATACCATGTTATAAAACTAAATAAAAAATGTCGTGTTCTATTCCTAAGTGGATTCGAGCTAGCCTTAGTCTCACTATCTAAGCCAAGTAGGTCTACTTCTTAGGTGAGGGGGTTTCACAATCCAGCCAACTTAAGACAATGTCGTCCTCAAAATTAAAATAAGGCATAATTTGTTAATCCTTCGTGTACATAAGGCAAGTCAATCGCAATCTCCTTGCGACAATTAAAATCCTAATCATATCCATTGTAATCACTTCTAGGTTAAGATGACCACTGATCCAATCAAATTCAACCTATGGTTATCTCTTCTCGCTTTTTCAAATTATCCATATCCAAATTTAAATTAAATCCATATATCATCTTCCAGATTTAAATACGCATATCAATTTTATCTCACGATCTCCAATTATCATAATCTCCTCTAGAAGTAATTCGAGTCCATTATTATTCCTATTTTTACTTATAAGTTTTTGTATGCTTCAACTTCTTAAATTCTATTCACATCCTTAATATTTCAAATAGGTAGTCCAACCATCAAGTTTTTTATTTTAACTCAAATCATCAACTTGAAAAAAAAAATTTAAATGCAGTCCACCATTGTTCAAGTCTGAAATTTCATCTTTTTATCCTCTAAATTTCAAGTTGATGATTTTACCTTCATTGTTTAAATCATGTACTTAAGGTATAAATATTGGGTCCTCAATATTAATTCATTAATCCTCATCATCTTAGTCATTCTTCTAAAATTCTCAAAATTAAAATGGCTTGAACCTCTCCCAATTTAATCTTACTCGATCACAATCTAAAAGAAATTCCTCTCGAGTTGACAATGCACTACTACCCAACTTAGAATTTACCCATCTATCACATAAGGCTATATACCTTAAGAGAATATTCCTTAATATGTTTACTCATGTCATTCAATCCTCGAACTTCAATGTCGATCATATCATATATGATATGTCCTTAATTACGAAGAATAATCCTCAAGTATGTGATCGGCCTATGGGGTATATCTAGTATTCTCTGTGTATCAATTTATACCAAGCACGATGTTTCATCTTTCCGAAATAAGGGAAGACGGAGACCAATAATAAAGAGTTCAAGGGTAGCGTAATAGAATAGAAGTATTGAGATCAAGGCGTTTAAAGAATTCAATTGGGAATTGTCAAAGCAGTTGTGGATTGAAATCCTATTTTGGTAATCCTTTGTTTGCATGCTCGTATTAGTACAGTTATATAACCGATACGATCTGCTCAGACATATCTAGAGGGTAAGTACAGGCGTCTACTAGTCAACTATATATCTCAATCCACGTAAAGTAGTCATGTGAAGAGCGAACCAAAATGCACTAAGGTTGATCAGACCATAATACATTGATTCTGAATAGACAATTGTATTAGTGGGGTTGATCAGGCCCCAATAACACATATGTCATGAACAAGCTTGATAAAGAATAAGCTTGCAAAAACTAGGCTATAATATAGCAGCATAAGTCAAGGTAGTACAAAAATTATAAGTATACTAGATAATGATGAAAGGAGGTACAAATCAATTCGAGTTCACAAACAGAAACAAAATAAGCAACAATAATAAAAGACTCTACAATCTCTACATGTAAACTCCCTCACCCAAAATAGATATTTTGTGTATATTTTATATTATTATTATTTATTATATATGTTGAATTTATTTAGAATATGCTCTTAGTTAATTAGAAAATAAATTTCTTGATATATTTACTTATATAAATATTTATTTAGAATTATTTTAGATTATTTTGGAATTTTGGAGATTTTTCTAGAATTTTTGGTAATTAAAACTTAGAAAACATAAATTTCTAGGACTTCTATGATTTACTATACGACCATACTTGCATGTCGTTCCTACCAAATATTTATTTTAGTTTAAAATATTTAATTACATTTTTTTGTAATTTATTTAGAATTTTAAGAAATTTATTTAGATTTTAAAATTATTTAGAATTTATTTGGATATATATAGTCTTAACATTAGATAGATGCTAATTTAGTGTTAATAGATATTAATAAGATTTTATAAATTATTTGTATTATCTTTAATCATATTTAAGATTATAAATTATTGAGATAAATTCAAACTCTATTTTAAATTAATTCAAATCCTGAACCTACTAGGAAATCAACTTCATGCATATCCTATCCTTATTTAAATTCATCATAATCCTATCCAAATTAACCAATCCTAGTCATATTTAATTAAGTAGTATCCACCATTATAAATAACTCATCCTTCATATTTTTCTTTCCCAAATTCCTCTCTTTTTCGTCCAAAAAAATAGTCAAAATTTGTCATAAATTCAGCCTCATTTTCTACTGGTTATGACGAATTAAAAAGACGATATCTCCTAGCTCCGGACTCCAAATGTGCTCCAGTTTTTTTTGTTAGAACGATATTGAGGTTAGCTTTCTGTTTATATAATTTTTTTATGAAATTATGTGTATTAAATTCTGGAAAATTCGTAGAGCATAGTATGTTTGAAAATAGACGTGTTTCGATATTTTTGCGATTTCGGGAGAACCAGGAATCAGAATCATGAACCGTTTAAAGTTTCGTAAAGCTAATGTCGAGATCATGGACATATATTTTTCCCAGAATTTATTTCGAAGTATTTACATACTGTTAATTCTGTAGAACTTCTAGGTTATAATTTAACCATCGGTGCACAATACAAAATTTGTATGTGCCATAATTCCCAAACGAATTTGAATTCAGACAAGCCATAAATTCCAGTATATTTTTTTATACTGAAATCTACAGAAAATCATGCATAAAAGTCGAGTTTGTATCGGTTGACTTTTTGGTCAACAGATCGCCTCGATTTGCGTGCCATGAGTCTCGAGTTGATAAAATTCAGTTTCTTTGGACAAAATTTAGGAATTAATATAAAAATCAGAATAATAAGATTAAAATAGGATTTTAGAGTAATTATTCCAGAATTAAATAAATTAAAATAAATTAATGGTTATATTATTATATAGTTATATGAATATATATGTAAGTAAATGCTAATTGATAATTATGACTAAATATTCAGAGTGTATGATCCTAGAACATCGTGGACTATCCCATACTTACCTTGACCATGTTGACCCTAAGAACTTGTGAATTTGTCTGCCTTGCGTACACTAACGTACTGGCATAGACACCTGTCAGTTGACTGACTGATTTCGTACAGTACTTGAAGACGCGACACCCGCGTAATTCAATGCGTAATTGACCGTGTTAGATGACTAGTGTTACCCCTAGTATACCCCCTGATTCCAGTGTAAATATGGTTGAGTATGTGCTAGTGTAATGACTAATAATTCTATTATATTATATTTATGTGTAAATAGGATATTGGATTGTTCTGCGCGATTTCTGGAGCAGGTTATTGGTACATTGCAGCTTCCTTGCCAGGCAAGTATATCTTGCCATTGTACTGTTATTTATATTCCATATATTGCATGCATCTTTATTTTCTGTCCTTAGTTCATATATTTTAATTGTTATATAAAATGCTCGCGACGGTGACGTCGAAATATGGTTTTATTTATGTATTTGCATTGACCTTGTTCATGAGACTACCCCATTATCATGTAGCACCATTAGGTTCATTGGCCGTGACACAGTGGTTACACGAGTGTGAGTCTCATATAGATCACGGACTGCGTGACAGGTCTGGCCTCCTGTACGTGTGGGCCGTGCGTTAGGAATAACTGCTGTTAGAAACATTGCATGCTAGTAGACTTGGCAGTTATTAGAGGTCCAGGGACATAGCTTATTGTAGTACGGTAGTCCCATCCTTGTCCTTTTTTGGTTGCAGGATTGGGCTAGGGTACTAAGAATAGGCTATGGACCAAATCGTGTCATGGATATGACATGCTTAGAGCATGGGGTGGGAAGAATAACAAGTACCGCATTTGAGCTCCTTTACACTTTTTCTGTGAAGCCCGGATTCTCCGCTGGAGATACGGGTGATGATGACCCCTATATATTATGTACTATCAGGCGGGCCACCGGTGTTCAAAAGACGACGTGCCTTTTAGGCCCCTGGCTCTTCAAAAGAGAACCATGCCAAATCCCAGTTTTCAGCCAGATAGCTCACTTGTGGGGAAAGGTGTTCTTAACTGCATTCACTTAGACGGTTAGGCGACCCCTTTGGATATTTATTTCAGTACTTTATTGGCATGTGTTTAAGTATACTTGTTATGTCCCTCTGAGGACCTGGTCCGCTGCCAGGTGTACCTGTTCTTGATTATTTGCAGGAGCACAGATTTGGAAGGAATAGATGCTTCGTGGATGTCTTCTCTTCGAGCCGTGATTGGTAGCTGGTACTTATTGTTTAAGTGAGTTGTACTGATATTGTATTTACTTTTCCCATTCGAGTTGGTAGTGGATTTGTTTCCATCCAACTATCATCTTTAGATACTTCTTATTGAGATTTAGTTTCATAGACATTGGTTATTTTATTATATTTTATTTTCTGTGGATGAGAGTTAGATTGTACCCTGTGACTTGTGACATATGTTATACCACTTGTGGATTTGATATTCATATTACAGCGTACGTATGGATTTGGTTTCCATATATTGGAGTTGCCATATCTATGCGGCTGGCATGCTTACGTGTCCTAGTCCTACGTATTTTTGGGACTGGGGCGTGACATGTTTTTGTGGTGGCCCATGCAGGTCAAGAGCATATTGTCTCGGTTACGTTATTGTACCGAACAAGCCTGCACCTAGGACTAGAAAATAGGATCTCATCCACAATTGACTATGATTCATCTTCCTCCTCTCTGTTCTATTTTGAACAAATGCATCCTGCTTGAATCTTGTGCTTCCCTAATAGTTCTTTAAGTATAGCCTTCTCCTAGAATATAGAATTTCCTGTTGTTAGATGATAATTAGAGTAGCACACCTATTAAGAATACAACGAGAATATAGACACAGCACTAAGTTTAGAATATCTAGTAAACCCTAGAATTCCTTACCTTTAGAATTGGTTTACCATTACCCATGATATATTATGAAGACTTAAGAGTAGTATAGACATTACTAGAGTTAGTTAGAAGTTTACCATAATGGTTTCCCCTAGCATTGAGGAACCCATAGAAAATAAAAACTTAATGTTTGGACTGAACCTAACCTTCATAGTTAGATGATATTGGAACTATAAACTTATATCATTGTCTTGTTATTAGTAGACAGCACCCTAGGAAGCCTAGAGGAATGTAATCAACACTTCTCCCTTGATCATACCCCGAACATAACAACTAACACCCCGCTCCCCTTAGAGAACCATGATGCTATCTAGAGCCCTCTATCTTTATTTTATATATTGTTTCCCTGTGACCATAGCGCTCGCTATTTTGCGACGGCTAATTACGTTTCTTCTCTTCATCTTTCAACTCGTGTCATCTGACACTTCGGATAGTAGGCCAAGTAAATTTATTCTTTGTTAAGGGCTCATAGTTTGCTAGGATTATAGTTGTAGCCTTGAATGTGAAATTTTTTATGCTTGGTAGTTAGAACTTGATAGTTAAGTTATTCTTGTAGATTGAGACCTGATGCTTATCCCTTAGTTTTAAATTGCGTAACTTGTACCACACCTCAATACGAGTTATATTCCCTTTCCCCTTAAACGGCCAGTAACTCTTCTATCCTTACTATTGACACATGTTCTATGAGCACTATGATTAAGACTTAGGATGACCATTACCTACATAAAAAGGATACCCTAATCAATACCAAGATTTTTCCTCATATACCCTAATAAAGAGTTTCTGTTTTATTTATATGTGCAAGATTATTGTGTAGGACCCTCTTAAGACTGTCACCATATTAGTTAATTTTTATAAGTTGGGTAGTATACCTCACCACCTAGTATTATATAGCCCTTGTGATCCATTGATGAAGTGTAACTGAATGGCATTAATTGTATGCTAACATAAGATGATAGTATTTATTCAGACTATAGAACTTAGAGGCTCACACCCCTACTTTGTCGACTATCGACTTAGACAAGGAATTAATATGACAACTGTAGAAATTGTGTAGTCTTTCATTATTATTGCTTATTTTGCTTTTGTTTTTGTGAACTTGAATTGCTATGAACCTTCTTTCATCATAATCTAGCGTATTCATATTTGCTATACTACCTTGATTTATGCTGCTATTATAGCCTAGTTTTTGCAAGCTTATTCTTTATCAAGCTTGTTCACTACATATGTATTAGTGGGCGCCCACAATAATGCATTTCAGAATCAGTGTATTACGGTCTGATCAACCTTAGTGCACTTGGTTCATCCTTCGCATAACTACTTTACATGGATTGAGATATATAGTAATTAGTAGACGAATATACTTGCCCTAGACATATTTTTGTGTCTGACACATCGTATCGGTTACATAACTGTACTGATACGAGCATGTAAATAGAAAATTATCAAAAATAGGATTTTAATCCACAACTGCTTTGACAATTCCTAATTGAATTATTTAAACGCCTTGATCCTAATACTTCTATTCTATTACGCTGCCCTTGAACTCTTTATTATTGACCTTCGTCTTCCCTTATCTCGGAAAGACGAAACCTCGTGCTGGGTATAAAGTTTGATACACAGAGAGTACTAGATATACCCCATAGGCCGATCACATACTTGAGAATTATTCTTTCGTAATTAAGGACATATCATATGTGATATGATCGGCGTTGAAATTTCGAGGATTGAACGACATGAGTAAATAAATTAAGGGATGTTTTCTTAAGGTATATAGCCTTAGGTGATAGGTGGATAAATTCTAAGTTGGGTAGTAGTGCATTGTCAACTCGGAAGGAATTTCTTTAGATTATGATCGAGTAAGACTGGATTGGGAGAGGTTCAAGCCATTGTAATTTTGAGAAATTTAGAAGGATGATTAAGATAATGAGGATTTAATGAATTTTAAAAATCTTGATATTGAGGACCCAATATTTATACTTTGAGCACATGATTTAAATTTGAATATTGAAGAATGAATCATCGATTTAAATTTTGAGGATAAATATATAATTTTAGACTTGAACAATTGGTTAATTAGATTTAAATTTTACAATTTGATGATTTGAATTAAAAGTTTAATTTTGATTGTTGGGTCACCTATTTGAAATATTGAGGATGTAAATTGAGTTTAAATATTCGAATAGTACAAAATTCTTAAGTTAAGAATAGGAATAAGATTTGATTAGAATTGTTTATTGTTCAAAGTCTAGAGGAGATTATGATAGTTAGAAATTATGATATAAATTCTGATGTGGGATGTCATATAGAATTGAGTTAGATTTGAATGTTGAAAAAAAAAAAAAAGAGTCTAGAAGAGATAACGACAGGTTGAATTTTGATTTAAACAGTGGTTATATTAATTTTGAAGTGATCGCGATAGATTCGAATAGATTTTGTTATTTAAATTTTTGGAAGAGATTGCGATTGACATACCTTATGTACGAATGTGAAGGATTTAACAAATTATGCCTTATTTTAATTTCGAGGACGAAATTATTTTAAGTTGGGTAGATTGTAAACTCCCTCACCCAAAATAGATATTTTGTGTATATTTTATATTATTATTATTTATTATATATGTTGAATTTATTTAGAATATGCTCTTAGTTAATTAGAAAATAAATTTCTTGATATATTTACTTATATAAATATTTATTTAGAATTATTTTAGATTATTTTGGATTTTTGGAGATTTTTCTAGAATTTTTGGTAATTAAAACTTAGAAAACATAAATTTCTAGGACTTCTATGATTTACTATACGACCATACTTGCATGTCGTTCCTACCAAATATTTATTTTAGTTTAAAATATTTAATTACATTTTTTTGTAATTTATTTAGAATTTTAAGAAATTTATTTAGATTTTAAAATTATTTAGGATTTATTTGGATATATATAGTCTTAACATTAGATAGATGCTAATTTAGTGTTAATAGATATTAATAAGATTTTATAAATTATTTGTATTATCTTTAATCATATTTAAGATTATAAATTATTGAGATAAATTCAAACTCTATTTTAAATTAATTCAAATCCTGAACCTACTAGGAAATCAACTTCATGCATATCCTATCCTTATTTAAATTCATCATAATCCTATCCAAATTAACCAATCCTAGTCATATTTAATTAAGTAGTGTCCACCATTATAAATAACTCATCCTTCATATTTTTCTTCCCCAAATTCCTCTCTTTTCGTCCAAAAAAATAGTCAAAATTTGTCATAAATTCAGCCTCATTTTCTACTGGTTATGACGAATTAAAAAGACGATATCTCCTAGCTCCGGACTCCAAATGTGCTCCAGTTTTTTTTATTAGAACGATATTGAGGTTAGCTTTCTGTTTATATAATTTTTTTTATGAAATTATGTGTATTAAATTCTGGAAAATTCGTAGAGCATAGTATGTCTGAAAATAGACGTGTTTCGATATTTTTGCGATTTCGGGAGAACCAGGAATCAGAATCATGAACCGTTTAAAGTTTCGTAAAGCTAATGTCAAGATCATGGACATATATTTTTCTCAGAATTTATTTCGAAGTATTTACATACTGTTAATTCTGTAGAACTTCTAGGTTATAATTTAACCATCGGTGCACAATACAAAATTTGTATGTGCCATAATTCCCAAACGAATTTGAATTCAGACAAGCCATAAATTCCAGTATATTTTTTTATACTGAAATCTACAGAAAATCATGCATAAAAGTCGAGTTTGTATCGGTTGACTTTTTGGTCAACAGATCGCCTCGATTTGCGTGCCATGAGTCTCGAGTTGATAAAATTCAGTTTCTTTGGACAAAATTTAGGAATTAATATAAAAATCAGAATAATAAGATTAAAATAGGATTTTAGAGTAATTATTCCAGAATTAAATAAATTAAAATAAATTAATGGTTATATTATTATATAGTTATATGAATATATATGTAAGTAAATGCTAATTGATAATTATGACTAAATATTCAGACTGTATGATCCTAGAACATCGTGGACTATCCCATACTTACCTTGACCATGTTGACCCTAAGAACTTGTGAATTTGTCTGCCTTGCGTACACTAACGTACTGGCATAGACACCTGTCAGTTGACTGACTGATTTCGTACAGTACTTGAAGACGCGACACCCGCGTAATTCAATGCGTAATTGACCGTGTTAGATGACTAGTGTTACCCCTAGTATACCCCCTGATTCCAGTGTAAATATGGTTGAGTATGTGCTAGTGTAATGACTAATAATTCTATTATATTATATTTATGTGTAAATAGGATATTGGATTGTTCTGCGCGATTTCTGGAGCAGGTTATTGGTACATTGCAGCTTCCTTGCCAGGCAAGTATACCTTGCCATTGTACTGTTATTTATATTCCATATATTGCATGCATCTTTATTTTCTGTCCTTAGTTCATATATTTTAATTGTTATATAAAATGCTCGCGGCGGTGACGTCGAAATATGGTTTTATTTATGTATTTGCATTGACCTTGTTCATGAGACTACCCCATTATCATGTAGCACCATTAGGTTCATTGGCCGTAACACAGTGGTTACACGAGTGTGAGTCTCATATAGATCATGGACTGCGTGACAGGTCTGGCCTCCTGTACGTGTGGGCCGTGCGTTAGGAATAACTGCTGTTAGAAACATTGCATGCTAGTAGACTTGGCAGTTATTAGAGGTCCAGGGACATAGCTTATTGTAGTACGGTAGTCCCATCCTTGTCCTTTTTTGGTTGCAGGATTGGGCTAGGGTACTAAGAATAGGCTATGGACCAAATCGTGTCATGGATATGACATGCTTAGAGCATGGGGTGGGGAGAATAACAAGTACCGCATTTGAGCTCCTTTACACTTTTTCTGTGAAGCCCGGATTCTCCGCTGGAGATACGGGTGATGATGACCCCTATATATTATGTACTATCAGGCGGGCCACCGGTGTTCAAAAGACGACGTGCCTTTTAGGCCCCTGGCTCTTCAAAAGAGAACCATGCCAAATCCCAGTTTTCAGCCAGATAGCTCACTTGTGGGGAAAGGTGTTCTTAACTGCATTCACTTAGACGGTTAGGCGACCCCTTTGGATATTTATTTCAGTACTTTATTGGCATGTGTTTAAGTATACTTGTTATGTCCCTCTGAGGACATGGTCCGCTGCCAGGTGTACCTGTTCTTGATTATTTGCAGGAGCACAGATTTGGAAGGAATAGATGCTTCGTGGATGTCTTCTCTTCGAGCCGTGATTGGTAGCTGGTACTTATTGTTTGAGTGAGTTGTACTGATATTGTATTTACTTTTCCCATTCGAGTTGGTAGTGGATTTGTTTCCATCCAACTATCATCTTTAGATACTTCTTATTGAGATTTAGTTTCATAGACATTGGTTATTTTATTATATTTTATTTTCTGTGGATGAGAGTTAGATTGTACCCTGTGACTTGTGACATATGTTATACCACTTGTGGATTTGATATTCATATTACAGCGTACGTATGGATTTGGTTTCCATATATTGGAGTTGCCATATCCATGCGGCTGGCATGCTTACGTGTCCTAGTCCTACGTATTTTTGGGACTGGGGCGTGACACTACAGTTATCATACAACTCCTTGTCTATGTCGCTAGTCGACCAAATGGGAGCAAGGACCTCTAAATTCTATCGTCTGAATAAATACTGTCGTCTTATGCAAGTCTAAAGTTGTGTCATCCTAAGTCACTTCATCAATAGGGATAGGTGGTACTATGTTGTGAGGCATACTACCCAACTTATAAGAATTAAACTAATACTGTGATAGTCTTAAGAGGGTCCTGCAAAATAACCTTGCACATCTAAATAAAACAGAACTCTTATTAGGGTCTCCTATGGTATTACGTAAGAAATGGTCATCTTAAGTCTTAATCATAGTGCTCATAGGTCATGTGTCAATAGTGAGAATGGACAGGTTACTAGTCTCAAGGGAAAGGAAAGATAACTTGTATCGAGGTGGGGTACTAATTACGCGATTCAAAGCTAAGGGGTAATCATTAGGTCACCATCTATAAGATTAACTCAAACTGTCAAGTTCTAATTACCAATCACATAATAAAAAGTTTAGAGTAACAACCAAAATAAACAATAAGAGGCGCACGAAAATCAAGGCAGGATGCAACTCAAGAAATTAATTCGAATCCGATATAGATGTCAAGAACGATTCAAGCAAGTGGATGAGATCCAAAACTTATCCTATCCTTATTGCAGGCTTGCTCGGTTCCTAAGTTGAAACCGAACAATTTAGTCGTCGACTTGCATGGGCCACCACAAAAACCATGTCACGCCCCAGTCCCAAAATATCGAGGGACTAGACACGTGACAATGGCCAGCAGCACACACCGATGGACAAACCCAATTTAATGGATCCATCGGGGCGTACTTAAGCTGTAATACAATAATAATGGTCTAGATATACTAATCTCATCCACAGAAATGAATACAACAATATCAGAATCATAAAGCAAGATCAATCTCAATATGATATAAACTCGAGAAAATAACCCGATAATGAGTCTGATACATCTGTCAAGATACAAGAATAAAGATAACCACAGCAAATACCGAGTATGGGGAAAGCCTATACCCAGATGATACCCTCGGGGATCAATCGTCTACTGGATCTGGTACTGCTCCAGTGTCTGCTCCTGCTCCATCTTCTGCTAATGCTCCTGTCCCGTGAAACTCGGGGTCGATCTCGTCTGCTAGTCCTGGGGACAAAGTCCGGTATCCAGGTCCTCAGGGGACATAACAAGGTACATAAATCGACATGCCAAAATGCAGTGTAATAGTAAATAAAATAAATAGGGTAAACTATATAACCATCTATGTGAAAATACAATTTGAGAGCATCACTAAACTCAGGCTGAGACCACTACAAGCTCTGTGTCTTGGAGCCGGTAGCAGTGTTTACTATGTATTTTACTATGTATTTACTATGTGTTTACTATGTTTTATATATATATATAAACTCAGCCTGTAGCCTGTGTGTCTCTCCCCACCCAATGTTATCACACGTCTCATGTCCATGATGCACCATGTCCATGTCACGCACGATCATATCTAATGCAGCAAGTCATCTAATATCTATGAATATGATGTCTATGTCATAAAACATGTATCCTACACAGAATCACCATGAATATCTCAGAAAGATTCTGTCTCATGAATAGTGTCAAGTGTCCTGGGTTATAGTGTACTTGATAGGACAAATACAAGAATAAAGAGGGTCACAAATATCCATGTCTAGATGACAATACACAACTCCGCGTACGGTGTTGGCACCCGACTATAATCGGACGCTAAGTACGTCACACGGCCCTAGGTTAAGCATGCACAGCAATATAATAAAGCAAGGAAAATATATAACAATACTGCAGAGTTTGGCAAGGTACACTTGTCTGGGGTCCTGTTGCTGGTATGAATCAGAGTCCAAGTCACAGTCCAAATAGCCTATGTATTACAAATTTATCACGTCAAAAGATAATTTATTTTAATTTATTTAATTCTGGAATAATTACTCTAAAATCCTATTTTAATCTTATTATTCTGATTTTTATGTTAATTCCTAAATTTTGTCCAAAGAAACTGAATTTTATCAACTCGAGACTCATGGCACGCAAATCGAGGCGATCTGTTGACCAAAAAGTCAACTGACACAAACTCGACTTTCATGCATGATTTCCTGCAGATTTCAGCATCAAAAACATACTAGAATTTATGGCTCGTCCGAATTCAAATTCGTTTGGGAATTATGGCACATACAAATTTTGTATTGTGCACCGATGGTTAAATTCTAACCTAGAAGTTCTACAGAATTAACAGTATGTAAATACTTCAAATTAAATTCTAGAAAAAATATATGTCGATGATCTCGACATTAGATTTCCGAAACTTTAAACGGTTCATGATTCTGATTCCGGGTTCTCCCGAAATTACGAAAACATCGAAACAAGTCTATTTTCGGACATGCTGTGCTCTACGAATTTTCTAGAATTTAATACTAATAATTTTGTAAAAAAAATTATATAATCAGAAATCTAACCTCAATATCGTTCTAACGCAAGAAACTAGGCCTCGTTTGGAGTCCGGAGCTATGCGCAATGGCTTCTGGAAGATGAAGAAACCCTAGATGACAATTCTCCCAAATCTCTCTCTCTCTCTCTCTCTAAAATAATGAGATAATTAGGGTTATTATATTATATATATATATATATATATATATATATATATATATATATATATATATATATATATATATATATATATATATATATATATATATATGTACCTACGGCTGAATGGATATCTATAGGCCGACATGTGTCAGAATCTGATTGAATGGTTTTATTTATATTATTTATTTTTGATTTGCCTTTATCAAAACATTATTTAAGTCGTTTTAAATCTAAATAACTCAAAATAAACATTAAAAATAATCATAAAAATCTGGAAAAATTACAGAAAATATATTTTGAACCAAAAAAACCTTAGAAAAATATTTGGGATAATTTTATATTCATAGATTTCCTACTATAATTAGGAGAAGCTCTAAAAATTAGTTTTGCCATAAAACTAAAAATAAATACTAACATTATTCCACAAATTCTGAAATAATTCCAGAAAATATATAATAATATTATAAACCTTAGAAAATAACGTGGGTCCATTTTATATTCCTGAGCTTGCACCATAAATTCTACAAGTCCTAAAAATTAGTTATTAGCCTAAATAACTCCCAATAAATACTAAAAATACTCAGAAAATTCTCAAAAACTTCTAGAAAATATATTTTATTATTTAGAACATAAAATAAAAGTTTGGGATATTTTTAATTATATTTGAATCTAAAATAAATTCTTGAAAATTCTAGAAAATTACAGAAAATTATGAAAAATCCAAATTAAAAAATTTCTGAAAAATCAGGGGGTTACACCAGGTCCTTAGGGGACATAACAAGGTACAAAAAATACAAGCCAAAATATATGCAGTGCAGCAATAATGAAATAGCAGGGTAAATATGTAAACCAGCTAGTGATATGCAAGTGAGAGTTTTAGTCATACTCGGGCTGAGACTACTACAGGATCAGTGTCGAAGAAACCATAGCAGTATTTTCTCGAAGAGCCAGTAAGGAACCAAATCTCTGTATCAGAGTCTAAGGCACCGCCAGATAAAAGTATTTATATTATATTATATTCAGCCTTGATATGATAATACTCTCCCCACCCCATGAAATCTCACGTCACAGTTCCAGAAAATATCAGGTACAAGTCACGCAAGTTTGAACTAATACAATGAGTCAGGCTAGAATCTAAGCATGTAAACTAGAAATAACATGAAAATGTAGCCTATTCGGAATCACCAGGTATATCTCAGGCAATTCCGTCACATGAAGAGTGTCAGGTGTCCTGGGTTGAGCAGTTAAACAAGTTACATATGAATCTACAAGAAATCAAGTAAAATACTATAACCAGAAATATCTGAGAATTGGCAAGCTTTACTTGCCCTCTGATGTATAACTAAATCCAGGAGATAGGTAGCAAAGCTGCAAGTTTTGGCAAGGTACACTTGCCTGTGGTTCCGGCTCTGATTTCGGCTCTGATCTCAGTTGGATTTGCAGGCGGTACTCCGGTTGCTGAAACAGACATCACCATCAGATCCAGAAAATATCAATCAGCTAGAAACGCCTGTCCTTGAGTCCCATTTGGAGACAAGGGCAGAAACGGCAGTTTCGGACCAAAACGGGGTCCACCGGTGGGCCCGCTTTGCACCGAAAAATGCGTCCGGGTCAACGGTCTCCAAATTCACCAAACTTAGTGTCAACAGGTCAGGAACGATGATACGAACCCAACGGAACTTCCAGAATTGGATTCCGATGAGCCGAACACAAAATCGCCCGTCGAGCGGGGCCTGTGGGGCCCACGACACGCAATTTCGTCAACGTTCTCAGAATCAAACCAAACTTGGCTCACAGGACCAGCATATTGCTACGAGTTCGATGGCGCAAGTTTCGTCTCGATCCGACGTGTGTACACAAAGTTAGGGCACATTCCAGAAAGTACGGATACGGAGCGATGTCCGCGGATACGCGTTGATCCCGGTGTGCACGCACACCCAAATCGACTTCTGCGAAATCCCACATGTCCGTATCGACGATGCGCACGTATCTGTGAAGATCGCGCGCGACCAGGTCGTCCCGTTTGGCGGGGCGTACTCAGTTCCGGGGTGAAACATGGTCTAGTTTTTCCTGTTTTTGGATCGCGGTGTGCGATCACCACAGGACGCGATGCCCCGAGCGGTTTGTCCGGGCACCGAAAGGGTCATACAGGCTTCGCAACGCAATTTGCGGAATCGAAAACGGAGCTACGAGCAAAAACTTACACGCACCTGAAGGGGACCCAAAAACTAGGGTCGAATCATGTCCGACACGTATCGGACACGCGGATTTAGGAATTAGGGTTAGGGTTTTGGGGATCTGGCCGGAGATCCGGCGGCACTGCGGCGGGGGAGGCCGGCCGGAGGAGGCTGGGGCGGCGCCGGCGTTGCTGGCGGAGGCGGTGGCGCGGGCACGGTGGCCGGAGGGGCGTCGGGGTGCTGGGAGGAGAGAGGGGAAGCCGAGGGAGGAGGCGGAGGAGGGAGCCGCGGGCGGGGCTGCGGCACGGGGTGACGTAGGCGGCGAGGCGGCTTGGTGGTGGAGGGATGCGGCCGGAGTTGGGGATGGTTCTGCCGGAGGGGAGCGGTGATCGACGGGGCTAGGGCGGAGGAAGGGGAATTTATAGGGCTGGAGAGGGGTGGGGGAGGCCGAGGATGGCGGAGGACGTGGAGGGGTCGTCGTGGCCGAGGGGCGCGGGGCGTGGCGCGGCGGGCGGCGGGAGACGCGGGCGCCGCCGGAGGACTCGGGGGCTGGGGTTCGTGGGGAAGACGGGTACGCCGGGTCGGGTCGGGTTCGGGCGGATCCGACCCGACCTGACCCGCTAAGGCTGGGCTGGGTTCGGGGAAATGGGCCGGGCCGGCCCAAAGGGCCGCGGGCTGGTTTAATAATAGAAATAATAATAATAATAATATTTAAAAAAACAGTAATTAATTAATTTAAATAAATAGTTTTTAGGTGTTTTAAAATAGGTCCGGGGTCCGATAAATTCCAGAAAAATTGCCCTAAGTCCAGTTTTTAATTTTACACCAAAAAATATTATTTTTATAATATTTTAATATCATTTATTACCATTTAAAAATCATTGAATAATTAAAACCCTGTTTTTAATTTACAGAAAATTCCCAGAAAATTTCAGAAAATTGTGAAAATCCAGTTTTTAAAATTTTGAAAAAAACAGGGGGTTTACAATTATATATATATATATATATATATATATATATATATATATATATATATATATATATATATATATATATATATGTATGTATGTATACATATATGTATAGTTATATATACATATTACTATATGTGTGTGTGTATGTTACTATGTGGTATTATATACAATTTACTATATATAAGTGTATGTATAGTTATATATAGTTTTATATGTATATTGTATAAATATATATATTGTGGGTTATATATATGTATTTAAATATATATTGTATAAATATATGTTGTGGGTTATATATATGTATTTAAATATATATTGTATAAATATATATGGTGGATTATATATAAGTATATATATATATATTGTATATATATATATATATATATATATATATATATATTTTTTTTTTTTTTTTTTTTCAGCGACAACAGTCAGCGACAGTTGCAGAAAACTGTCGCTGAAACAACAGTGTATCAGCAGAGTATCAGAAGCTTCAGCGACAGTTTTTAGTGACAGTGCAGGAAACTGTCACAAAAATTGCAGTGTATCTATATACACAACAGCTTTCTGCGACAGTGGACAGGATATTTAGCGACAGTTTGGCAATTTTTAATATATTAGATATTAATATATATATATATGTATATGTATATGTATATATATATGGTAATTAATATATATATATATATATATATATATATATATATATATATATATATATATATATATATATATATATATATATATATATATATATATATATATATATATGTTCCTAATTGCTATTTGTATTATAGTATACTATATATATATATACTTAGTTGTAGCATATAAATTTATTAGAATAGTTAGTATATTTTAGTTATCAATTGTTATGAGTATCTTTTATATATTATATATTTGTAAGTATGTATGTACGTATATATGTATTAATAGTTAGTGTGTAGTTGGTAGTTAGTATTACTCTATTAGTAAATACTAGAGTTATATTAGATTGATATATGTAATTATTGATGGGTAGTTAGTATATATATGAGATTTTTGTAATTACCTTGAGATACTGTAAACCCCCTGATTTTTTAAGATTTTCAAAACCGAATTTTCCGAAATTTTCTGGGATTTTTCGGAAATTTTTACTAATTAAAACAAGGTGTTTTTGGCATTAAATAAAATTAAATGTTTTAAAATATATTAAAATATTATGAAAATAATATTTTTGGGTGTAAAATAAAAAAACTAAACTTAGGATAATTTTTCTGGAATATATTGGGCCCCGGACCTATTTTTTAATCACCTCAAAACTATTTTTATTTTTATTTAATTTAAAACCCAAACCCAACCCCAAGCCCAAACCAAACCAGCCCAACCCAAACCCATAGCTGCGGGTCGGATCCGGTCCAACCCGCGACCCGAACCCGCAAGCCCAAACCCGTTTCATCTAACGGGTCGGGCCGGGTCTGCCAGACCCGCACCCGCCGCCCGACCCGAACCCGCTTTTCCTCTGTCACCCGCACGACCCGCACGCAGCCGCTTCCTCCGCCGCCCTCCGCGCCTCGCCTACCACGTCGCCGCCCCTCCGCGCCCTTCGGCCCACGTCGCCGACTCCTTCGCCGCCTCCTCCGCCTAGCTCGGCCGCCCGTAGCCCTATATAAACCCCCAAACTCCTCCTTCTCTGGCCCACCCCGACCACCGCTCCTCCGCTGCGCCGTCGCCAGACTCCACCCTCTCCTCCAGCGCCGCCCAGACCACGCTGCAGTGCCGCCGCCCGACTCCCCTTCCTCCTCCTCCTCCTTCTTCTCCACAGCGCCTCGAGCAGCCCCCTCCGGCCTGCCGTGCCGCACAGCGCCGCCGCCGCCGCCCACCTCCGCTCCCCAGCCCACCTTCGACCGGCCGTCCCCTCCGCCTCGGCTCTGGCAACATTCCCAGAACCCTAACCCTAGGACACCGGACTCAGGACACGGACACAGCCCTCCGCGTCGTGTCAGACACGGAATATTTCGGGTTTTTCGAACCCTGTTCAGGTACGCGTATCCCTCTGCTCGGTTACCCATTTTTGATTACGTCTGTTGCATCGTGGACCCTGCGTGACCCTCTCGGTGCCCGTGCAACCCGCTCGGGGCATCGCGTCCTGTGGCGATCGCGAACCGCGATCCAAAAATAGGAAAAATAAAAACCTGATTCACCCCGGAACTGGGTACGCCCCGCCAAACGGGATGACTTGGTCGCGTGCGGTCTTCACTGATACGTACAAGCCGTCGATACGGATGTGCGAGATTTCACAAAAGTTGATTCGGATGTGCGTGCACACTGGAATCAACGCGTATCCGCGGACACCGTCCCGTATCTGCCCTTTCTGGAACACGTCCTAACTTTGTGTACACACATCGGATCGAAACGAAACTTGCGCCATCGGACTCGTAGCAATACGCTAGTCCTGTGACCCAAGTTTGGTTCGATTCTGAGAACGTTGACAAAATCGCGTGTCGTGGGCCCCACAGGCTCCACTTGACGGGCGATTTTGTGATCGGCTCACCAAAATCCAATTCTGGAAGTTCTGTTGGGTTCGTATCATCGTTCCTGACCTGTTGACACTAAGTTTGGCGAATTTGGAGACCTTTGACCCTGACACATTTTTTGGTGCAAAGCGGGCCCACATGTGACCCCGTTTTGACCCGAAATGGTCGTTTTTGCCCTTGTCTCCAAATTGGACTCAAGGACAGGCGTTTCTAGCTGATTGATATTTTTTGGATCTGATGGTAATATTTATTTCAGCAACCGGAGTACTGCCTGCAAATTCCGCTGCCGCCAGAGCTACAGTTGGAGCCGAAATACTAGGCAAGTGTACCTTGCCAACATTGCAGTTTTTGTTATATAATTCCTTAATTTATTTTTATCTTGTACATGCTTAACCTAGGGCCGTGTGACTTGCTTAGCGTTCGATCAATAGTCGGGTGCCAACCCCGTACGCGGAGTTGGGCAACGTCATCTAGAGATGGACATTTGCGACCCTTTACATTCTCGTACTTGCATTATCAAGTACATTATACCCAGGACACCTGACACTATTCATGTGACGGAATCTTTCTGAGACATTCATGGTGATTCCGTATAGGATACATATTCATGATATTACAGTTTACTTGCTTAGAAATTATTCTGACTTATTGCATTAGTTTGATCTTGCGTGACTTGTACCTGAGACATTACGGAACTGTGACGTGAGATTACATGGGGTGGGAAGAGTATTACCATATCAAGGCTGATTATAATATAAATAATGTTATCTGGAGGTGTCTTAGTCTCTGATACAGAGCTTTCGCACAAGTTCTGGCCCTTCGAGAAAATACTGCTATGGGTTTCTCCGACACTGATCCTGTAGTAGTCTCAGCCTGAGTATGACTAAAACTCTCACTTGCATATCACTTAGCTGGTTATATAGTTTATCCTATTATTTCATTTATTGCTGCACTGTATTTATTTTTGCTTGTATTATCTGTACCTTGTTATGTCCCCTGAGGACCTGGAATGGACTATGTCCCCAGGTTTAGCAGACGAGATCTACCCCGAGGTGTACGGAACAGGAGCACTTCTCGGAGCAGAACCAGGAACCGAGGACGAGATCGTGCCCGAAGACTTCTCCTGAGTATTGGCTTTACATACTCAGTTATTTCTATTTCCAGTTACTTAAATTCATGTCTAATTGCTTTGATGTAACAGACTTATTCTCGGATTATTCCCCGAGACACTCTTGTTGAGATATGCTCGTTTATATTCAGTTGCATTTATTCTGGCTTTTGATCTGTGTTTATATTCTATGAATGAGATTAGAATAGTCTGTGACTTGTAACAATTGTTCTATTTACTGTTAGACTACAACTTAAGCATGCCCTGATGGATCCATTAAATTGGGTTGTCCATCGGTGCGTGCTGCTGGCCATTGCCACGTGTCCAGTCCCTCGATATTTTGGGACTGGGGCGTGACATGGTTTTTGTGGTGGCCCATGCAGGTCTACGACTAAATTGTTCGGTTTCAACTTAGGGACCGAAGAGGCCTGCAAAAGAATATGATAAGTTTTTAGGATCTCATCCACTTGCTTGAATCGTTCTTGATATCTATTCGAATTAATTTATTGACTTGCATCCTGTCTTAATTCCTGTGTGCCTCTTATTATTTATTTTGGATGCAGAGAAATGGACCCACAAGCCAGCGATGAGACTCCCGCAGGAACACCACAAGCTACAGGTGTCACCTATGACGACGAAGTGACACCAGTCGGTGGAGTTCCATCAACTCAACAGAGCCAGCAGGCAGGTCAACCTACCTCCCGATTCTGACGCGATGACATCCCACCTCCGCCGCAGTTCGTTCCACCAATGCCCGTATTCCCACAAGGACAGCCGATTGACAGGCAACAGATATTCCAAATGATCTATGCGATGATACAAGCCCAGCAACAAGTCCAACACGAGGCTCAGCGTCGCGAGGCTGATTACTTGAGGAACAGCATAGTGACTGCACTGGAGCAGGCCAACCTTCCAGCTCGACGGCCATCGACGGGCTCTATCACTGACTTCCGCCAACTGAAGCCCCGCACTTTTTTTGGCAAGGAGGAGCCCACAGAAGTTCATGAATGGCTCACCAACATTCGGCATCAACTAGAAGCAGCTGAGCTTCCCCGGGAACGCTGGATGACTGCCGTCAGAATGCAATTGACGGACAATGCTCATCACTGGTGGCTATCCGAGGAGACACGGCTTGGACCAGACCGAGTTACATGGGAGGAGTTCTCCAGACTATTCCAGGAGATGTACATTCCAGCCATCGCTCGATCAGAACTTCGGGATAAGTTCAATCGCCTCACTCAGGATACTATGACGGTGGAAGAGTACAACGCTGAGTTCATTCGCCTAAGTCGCTTCGCCCCAACATTGATCCCGGCAGAAGAAGAGAAGACCAAGAAGTTCTTCGACGGATTAAACTTTGAGCTTCAGAAACTGATTGGATCCGTCGCACCAACATCATACTCGGACGTCCTTGCTGCGGCTCGACACATGGAGCGCGTCACCAGGAGAGAAACCAGTCTGAAGCGCCCTTCCCCATCAGCAACATCCAGAGCACCACAAGAAGAAGCTGCAAAGAGACCGCACCAACAATAGAAAGCATCTACACCACAACTGATAGTCCTTTCTACTTGTCACTACTGTGGCAAAGCAGGCTATCTCGCCAAGGAATGCCGACGCAGATTAGGATTGTGTTTAGCATGCGGATCCCGTCGGCATTCGGTAAGGGATTGCACCCAACGTGGAGAAGGAGCACCAAGGGCGAACCAGCAAGCTCCACCAGCGCCTCAAGCAGCACCCTACCAGCAAGCCCAGCAACAGCAGAGGGTACTACCTCAAGGACGCGGACAAGCTTACGCGATGACTTTGGAGGACGCGCAGACTCTTGGAGTAGCTAATGCGCGTAAGTGATTCGTAGTTATCCGTTTCTAGTCTTGTTTTAGCTCGTGCCTATTGGTTCGTGACCTCAGCCCCAACCTAGTAATTTGAAAACTTGTTAATAATAACCTAGTTTTCTAAAATTTGTAGTTCTTTTGCTATAACAAGTTTTGCTTCACTCTGGAAAGTGCATAACTTTCATTTTTAGGGAAACGATATTTTCCCTAAGTGTCTTGTGATGTGTTTCGAACAATACTTGCAACCGTGTTATCTCTGTTGATCGATTATTCTTTGGCGAGGACGCAATCCTTTTAAGGGGGGTAGATTGTAAACCCCCTGATTTTTCAAGATTTTCAAAACCGAATTTTCCAGAATTTTCTGGGAATTTTCGGGAATTTTTACTAATTAAAAACAAGGTGTTTTTGGCATTAAATAAAATTAAATATTTTAAAATATATTAAAATATTATGAAAATAATATTTTTGGGGGTAAAATGAAAAACTGAACTTGGGGTAATTTTTCTGGAATTTATTGGGCCCCGGACCTATTTTTTAATCACCTATTTTTATTTTTATTTAATTTAAAACCCAAACCCAACCCCAAGCCCAAACCAAACCAGCCCAACCCAAACCCATAGCTGCGGGTCGAATCCGGTCCAACCCGCGACCCGAACCCGCAAGCCCAAACCCGTTTCAGCTAACGGGTCGGGCCGGGTCTGCCAGACCCGCACCCGCCGCCCGACCCGAACCCGCTTTTCCTCTGTCACCCGCACGACCCGCACGCAGCCGCTTCCTCCGCCGCCCTCCGCGCCTCGCCTACCACGTCGTCGCCCCTCCGCGCCCTTCGGCCCACGTCGCTGCCTCCTCCGCCTAGCTCGGCCGCCCGTAGCCCTATATAAACCCCCAAACTCCTCCTTCTTCGGCCCACCCCGACCACCGCTCCTCCGCTGCGCCGCCGCCAGACTCCGGCCTCCCCTCTCCTCCAGCGTCGCCCAGACCCCGCTGCAGCACCGCCGCCCGACTCCCCTTCCTTCTCCTCCTCCTTCTTCTCCACAGCGCCTCGAGCAGCCCCCTCAGGCCAGCCGTGCCGCACAGCGCAGCCGCCGCCGCTGACGCCCGCCTCCGCTCCCCAGCCCGCCTGTAACATCCCGTTCCGCTCAAGCGGACTGCCGACTCAATCGGCAATAGTGCAACTGTCCCGACCCACTTTGCCTCAAAGAGAATGCAAAGGATATCCAGACTTGTCCCTACAGGAATCCGGCTTAGGCTTTCAGAGGCTCGCTCAGACGTATCGCTCTACCGAGGCGAATCATCGCTAAGGTGGGTGGCTACGGTGAACTTGTCTTTGCTTAGCCAGCACACATAAAATCTGGAATCTTCATGCTAGTCGCTAAGTGAATAACCCCCTGCATGCTAATAAATCCAACGAACCTAGCTAAGGGAATAATCCCAACTAGTATTGCTTGCTAGAACATGGAAATGAAATACTGCTTATATTCAGACCCTCGCATGCTAAGTCCCTTAACGGTTTCATCTCTCGGCTTACCTTCGGGTCCGAGCAAACGTGCTGATTATGTTCCTTAGAAACGCATGCTTATCTGCTTGTAATGTTGCCATGTTTTCATCCAAATCCCAGAAGACTACTACGTAGTCGTTCCGTGCCTGAATGTTCCTGCAAGTATCCGGGACCGTTAGGTCACCCAAGGCATCCCCGAACCAGGGGAATGCATCAAGACAAGTTGATCACTGTACAGAATCATGATTCAAGCATCTCCTGTAATCGTGTACTACTGTACTACTGTTCTACTGTTCTACTGTACCACTGTACTCCTGTTCTACAGTACTCGAGTATCACGTAAAATTGGAAAAGACCCTGACCTGCATGTCGCGGACAACTCGGAAAAGAGGTATAGTTCCACGGACGGTCTCCGGGGCACCGGGGCCACTCCGATCCGGATGGAACTCCACTGTTTCAGCCAACTGTACTGGACGAGATAGTGTGCAGCACCTACCGTTCTTTCGTTGCATACCATCCGCTCCATGGCTAAACTTACTGTATAGTCTACTGTACTAAACGAGATGGCTTGTAGCACCCACTGTACTTTCGTTGCAAACTATTCTTGTTTAAGACTAGTGTCCTTTATGGCTATGCCAGCGACTCATGTTCATATAGATAAGTCATCCTCGTTTAGCGGCTATCCGCGTGCGAGTCACTGCATCGCATAAATGAACAACTGAACACCTGAACGATCATGTTAAAAACGACCCTCATGTTTGCATATGCTTTGCCTCCTGAATGTTTATACATGCCTCTGCTCGAATTAACAAAGTTGCCTCAATGTTTGCCTTGGACAGGGAAGGAGATGGTAAGTTGGTAAGTCTCGCCGTGTTTTCTCTCATGTTGCACGGCGCATTGCCCCACACGTTAGGCTATTCAAACCTGCTTGAAACTGATCCTAAGGCAACTAGAAAGACAACTTAATAGTTGTGCACGGAACCTGTATTACGTGTTTGAATTTGTCGAGCGGGCGAGTAGCTTCCCCACCAGTGCATTCAATGAACTGATAATCCACCAGTTTGTATGCAGGGTGTGGGAGAACCTCGTTCGGTGCGGATGCCTCCTTCGTGCGTGCTAAGGCCAGGAGTTCCCTCTGAAGCCTTGCAATGGTGCGTCCGGGACTGAAGCGCATATACAAGACATAATGTTGTGAACATCGCCTAAATATCGCATGTACAATCATCCACAATTGTAGCCACTTGGCACGCTTTACTATTTCAGAGAGAGAGGCTTGAGCGACTTGTAATCTCGGCTATACGCCGCCTGTAACACATGTTCATATCAATAAAAGAGCTTGCTTTACTTCAACTTGTGTTTCAATGCTTCCGTTATACTTGTCGACTCAGTGAACCTGTTACCGATCGCCTATGCGTTCATGACTCCGCTGCACTCGGACAATCTGTGCGACTCTGTGGCTTAGAACTCTTACCGCCAGCCAATGAACCATGGCCTTGCACGGGCGTGGATCACGCTCGTGCGGCATCACGCCCGGATGGGTCAAGCGATCGTTCCGCGGGAGCGCTGGCGAGGGTGATTTCCGCCTAGCGGGAACGGCCGATTAGCCTGCGGGAGATCGGGGCATGACATGTTGGTATCAGAGCCTGGCTTCTACGCCTTTGGGCTTCAATTCGATATCTCTGTTTCGAAAGCTCGTTCGTGGGTTATGTGCACGCTCTCTCTCAATACCTCGATGGGATATTCCAACAATAAGTCTAAATACTTTCAAAATGCGTTTTGAATGATATGATTGCTTGTCTGGTTGTATGCTGTGAGTAGCCTTTGTGCCAACATGTACGAACCCTTGAGAGTATCGCTAGTAGCTTGTCCGATTTTCACTAACTCTAAGTTGGTTGAATGCATCTATTCGAGGAACGCCTTGAACTAGTGCACCATCCAAGACTTAAGAAACGGTGAAACTCGAGTGCTAAGACTTCGCTATCACTAAGCTGGTTGACGTGTTCACGCTAGAGGGGCCCTTCGAAAGTGCGCATGATCCAGTCTAAGCGATATGCTGATTTCGAAGCTTGTGCAAGTGAATATCCATATGAACAAGTACAACGACTTGTCTAGGATTGCCTCAACCCTAGAATACTGCTTGTCCTTAGTAAGTCTCGAGGACGAGATTTTTTCTAAGTTGGGCAGGATGTAACAACCCGTTCCGCTCAAGCGGACTGCCGACTCAATCGGCAATAGTGCAACTGTCCCGACCCACTTTGCCTCAAAGAGAATGCAAAGGATATCCAGACTTGTCCCTACAGGAATCCGGCTTAGACTTTCAGAGGCTCGCTCAGACGTATCGCTCTACCGAGGCGAATCATCGCTAAGGTGGGTGGCTACGGTGAACTTGTCTTTGCTTAGCCAGCACACATAAAATCTGGAATCTTTATGCTAGTCGCTAGGTGAATAACCCCCTGCATGCTAATAAATCTAACACACCTAGCTAAGGGGATAATCCCAACTAGTATTGCTTGCTAGAACATGGAAATAAAATACTGCTTATATTCAGACCCTCGCATGCTAAGTCCCTTAACGGTTTCATCTTTCGGCTTACCTTCGGGTCCGAGCAAACGTGCTGATTATGTTCCTTAGAAACGCATGCTTGTCTGCTTATAATGTTGCCATGTTTTCATCCAAACCCCGGAAGACTACTACGTAGTCGTTCCGTGCCTGAATGTTCCTGCAAGTATCCGAGACCGTTAGGTCACCCAAGGCATCCCCGAACCAGGGGAATGCATCAAGACAAGTTGATCACTGTTCAGAATCATGATTCAAGCATCTCCTGTAATCGTGCACTACTGTACTACTGTTCTACTGTTCTACTGTACCACTGTACTCCTGTTCTACAGTACTCGAGTATCACGTGAAATTGGAAAAGATCCTGACCTGCATGTCGCGGACAACTCGGAAAAGAGGTATAGTTCCACGGACGGTCTCCGGGGCACTGGGGTCGCTCCGATCCGGATGGAACTCCACTGTTTCAGCCAACTGTACTGGACGAGATAGTGTGCAGCACCTACCGTTCTTTCGCTGCATACCATCTTCTCCATGGCTGAACTTACTGTATAGTCTACTATACTAAACGAGATGGCTTGTAGCACCCACTGTACTTTCGTTGCAAACTATTCTCGTTTAAGACTAGTGTCCTTTATGGCTATGCCAGCGACTCATGTTCATATAGATAAGTCATCCTCGCTTAGCGGCTATCCGCGTGCGAGTCACTGTATCGCATAAATGAACAACTGAACACCTGAATGATCATGTTAAAAATGACCCTCATGTTTGCATATGCTTTGCCTCCTGAATGTTTATACATGCCTCTGCTCGAATTAACAAAGTTGCCTCAATGTTTGCTTTAGACAGGGAAGGAGATGGTAAGTTGGTAAGTATCGCCGTGTTTCCTCTCATGTTGCACGACGCACTGCCCGACACGTTAGGCTATTCAAATCTGCATAAAACTGATCCTAAGGCAACTAGAAAGACAACTTAATAGTTGTGCACGGAACCTGTATTACGTGTTTGGATTTGTCGAGCGGGCGAGTAGCTTCCCCACCAGTGCATTCAATATACTGATAATCCACCAGTTTGTATGCAGGGTGCGGGAGAACCTCGTTCGGTGCGGATGCCTGCTTCGTGCGTGCTAAGGCCAGGAGTTCCCTCTGAAGCCTTGCAACGGTGCGTCCGGGACTGAAGCGCATATACAAGACATAATGTTGTGAACATCGCCTAAACATCGCCTGTACAATCATCCACAATTGTAGCCACTTGGCACGCTTTACTATTTCAGAGAGAGAGGCTTGAGCGACTTGTAATCTCGGCTATACGCCGCTTGTAACATATGTTCATATCAATAAAAGAGCTTGCTTTACTTCAACTTGTGTTTCAATGCTTCCGCTATACTTGTCGACTCAGTGAACCTGTTATCGATCGCCTATACGTTCATGACTCCGCTGCACTCGGACAATCTGTACGACTATATGGCTTAGAACTCTTACCGCCAGCCAATGAACCATGGCCTTGCACGGGCGTGGCTCACGCTCGTGCGGCATCACGCCCGGATGGGTCAAGCGATCATTCCGCGGGAGCGCTGACGAGGGTGATTCCCGCATAGCGGGAACGGCCGATTAGCCTGCGGGAGATCGGGGCATGACACCGCCTTCGGCCGGCCGCCCCCTCCGCCTCGGCTCCGGCAACATTCCCAGAACCCTAACCCTAGGACACCGGACTCAGGACACGGACACGGCCCTCCGCGTCGTGTCGGACACAGAATATTTCGGGTTTTTTGAACCCTGTTCAGGTACGCGTATCCCTCTGCTCGGTTACCCATTTTTGATTCCGTCTGTTGCATCATGGATCCTGCGTGACCCTCTCGGTGCCCGTGCAACCCGTTCGGGGCATCGCGTCCTGTGGCGATCGCGAACCGCGATCCAAAAACAGGAAAAATAACGCCCTGATTCACCCCTGAACTGGGTACGCCCCGCCAAACGGGACGACTTGGTCGCGCGCGGTCTTCACCGATACGTGCGAGCCGTCGATACGGACGTGCGAGATTTCGCAGAAGTTAATTCGGATGTGCGTGCACACCGGAATCAACGCGTATCCGCGGACACCGTCCCGTATTCGCCCTTTTTGGAACGCATTCTAACTTTGTGTACATATGTCAAATCAAAACAAAACTTGCACCATCAGACTCGTAGCAATACGCTGGTCCTGTGACCCAAATTTGGTTTGATTCTGAGAATGTTGACAAAATCGTGTGTCGTGGGCCCCACAGGCTCCACTTGATGGGCGATTTTGTGATCGGCTCACCGGAATCCAATTCTGGAAGTTCCGTTGGGTTCGTATCATCGTTCCTGACCTGTTGACACTAAGTTTTGTGAATTTGGAGACCTTTGACCCTGACACGTTTTTCGATGCAAAGCGGTCCCACATGTGGACCCCGTTTTGACCCGAAATGGTCGTTTTTGCCCTTGTCTCCAAATTGGACTCAAGGATATGCGTTTCTAGCTGATTGATATTTTCTGGACCTGATGGTAATATTTATTTCAGCAATCGGAGTACTGCCTGCAAATCCCGCTGCCGCCAGAGCTACAGTTGGAGCCGAAACACTAGGCAAGTGTACCTTGCCAATATTGCAGTTCTTGTTATATAATTTCTTGATTTATTTATATCTTGTACATGCTTAACCTAGGGCCGTATGACTTGCTTAGCGTCCGATCAATAGTCGGGTGCCAACCCCGTACGCGGAGTTGGGCAACGTCATCTAGAGATGGACATTTGCGACCCTTTACATTCTCGTACTTGCATTATCAAGTACATTATACCCAGGACACCTGACACTATTCATGTGACAAAATCTTCCTGAGACATTCATGGTGATTCCGTATAGGATACATATTCATGATATTACAGTTTACTTGCTTAGAAATTATTCTGACTTATTGCATTAGTTTGATCTTGCGTGGCTTGTACCTGAGACATTACGGAACTGTGACGTGAGATTACATGGGGGTGGGGAGAGTATTACCATATCAAGGCTGATTATAATATAAATAATGTTATCTGAAGATGTCTTAGTCTCTGATACAGAGCTTTGGTACAAGTTCTGGCCCTTCGAGAAAATGCTGCTATGGGTTTCTCCGACAATGATCCTGTAGTAGTCTCAGCCTGAGTATGACTAAAACTCTCACTTGCATATCACTTAGCTGATTATATAGTTACCCTATTGTTTCATTTATTGCTGCACTGCATTTATTTTGGCTTGTATTATCTGTACCTTGTTATGTCCCCTGAGGACCTGGAATGGACTATGTCCCCAGGTTTAGCAGGCGAGATCTACCCCGAGGTGTACGGAACAGGAGCACTTCTCGGAGCAGAACCAGGAACCGAGGACGAGATCGTGTCCGAAGACTTCTCCTGAGTATTGGCTTTACATACTCAGTTATTTCTATTTCCAGTTACTTAAATTCATGTCTAATTGCTTTGATGTAACAGACTTATTCTCGGATTGTTTCCTGTAAACCCCCTGATTTTTCAAGAATTTTAAATTTGGATTTTATACAATTTTTTGGAATTTTTTGTAATTAAAAATAGGGTTTTAATTATTAAATAATTTTTGAATGATAATAAATGATATTATAAAAATAATATATTTTGGTGTAAAATGAAAAACTGGACTTAGGGTAATTTTTCTGGAATTTATCGGGCCCCGGACCTATTTTTAAATCACATAAAATAATTATTTATTTAATTTCTATTTTATTTATTTATTTATTTATTTTATATAAATAACCCATTTACCCCGGCCCAATTCGGCCCACCAGAGCCCGGCCCATTCCCTCGGCCCGCAGGCCGGGCCCAGCCCGCAAAGGCTAGCGGGTCGGGTCGGGTCGGCCAGACCCGAACCGCCCGAGACCCGACCCGGCAGAACCCTCACCCCCACGTCCCCGCCCGTGCTCGCGTTCTCCGGTGACCCCGCTTCCCGCGCCGCCCCGCCCGGCCGCCCGCCCGCTCCGCTCGCCCCACGACCCCCTCTCCCCTCCGCATCCTCCGCCTAGCCGGCCTCCTCCCCGGCCTATATAAACCCTAGGCTATCCCCTCTCCGGCTCCCCCTCCCCGCCGCGTCCACCGCCCGCACCCCAAGCGCCGCCGCCACCGCTGCCCAGCCCGCCGTCGACGCCGCTTCGCCCATCCCTCTCCTCCGTCCTCCTCCTTCCTCCTCTCCCCAGCCGCCCAGCCGCAGCAGCAGCTGCTCCAGCCCGCTCCGGCGCCGCCGCCGTCAGCCAGCGCCGCCGTCCGACCTCCTCACCGTGCCGCACTGCCCCCGCTGCCACCGGCCCCTCCACCTCAGCCCGGCCGTCGCCCCTCCACAGTCCAGCAAACCCTAACCCTAATTTCCCTTTGTGTCCGGACACGTGTCGGACACGGTTCTTTTCGGGTTTTCTGACCCTGTTCAGGTACGTGTATCTCCCTGCTCGTTTGCCCATTTTTAATTTCGTCTTTTGCATCGCGAAGCCTGCGTGACCCTCTCGGTGCCCGTGCAACCCGCTCGGGACATCGCGTCCTGTGGCGATCGCGAACCGCGATCCAAAAATAGGAAAAACAACGTCCCGATTCACCCCGGAACTGGGTACGCCCCGCCAAACGGGACGACTTGGTCGTACACGGTCTTCACAGATACGTGCGCGTCGTCGATACGGACGTGCGGGATTTCGCAGAAGTCGATTCGGGTGTGCGTGCACACCGGGATCAACGCGTATCCGCGGACATCGCCCGTATCTGACTTTTCTAAATTGTGTCCTAACTTTGTGTACACACGTCGGATTGAAACGAAACTTGCGCCATCGGACTCGTAGCGATACGCTGGTCCTGTGACCCAAGTTTGGTTCGATTCTGAGAACGTTGACGAAATCGCGTGTCGTGGGCCCCACAGGCCCCGCTCGACGGGCGATTTTGTGATCGGCTCATCGGAATCTAATTCTGGAAGTTCCGTTGGGTTCGTATCATCATTCCTGACCTGTTGACACTAAGTTTGGCGAATTTGGATACCTTTGACCCTGACACATTTTTCGGTGCAAAGCGGGCCCACATGTGGACCCCGTTTTGACCCGAAATTGTCATTTTTGCCCTTGTCTCCAAATTGGACTCAAGGACAGGCATTTCTAGCTGATTGATATTTTTTGGATCTGATGGTGATGTTTGTTTCAGCAACTGGAGTACCGCCTGCAAATCCAGCTGAAGTCAGAGCTACAGTTGGAGCCAGAATCACAGGCAAGTGTACCTTGCCAAACTTGCAGTTGTTGTTAATTATTCCTTTGAATATATACATTATAACTATTGTACATGCTCAACCCTAGGGCCGTGTGACGTACTTCGTGTCCGATCATAGTCGGGTGCTAATCCCATACGCGGAGTTGTGTAACGTCACATAGACATGGATATCGAGACCCTATGTATTCTCGTACTTGTCTTATCAAGTACATCATAACCGAGGACACTTGACACTATTTATAAGATAGAGTCTTCCTGGGACATTCAAGGTGATTCTGTATAGGATACAGGTTTATGACATAGACATTATATTCATAGACATTATATGACTTGCTGCATTAGTATTGATCCTGCGTGTCATGGACATGAGACGTGTGATTACATTGGGTGGGAAGAGACACACAGGCTACAGGCTGATATATATATATATATTTATTCTGGCGAGGCCTCAGACTCTATATTAGAGCTAGGCACTCTATTAGTGATATATTTATTGTGAGGCCTCAGACTCTATATCAGAGCTAGGCACTCTATTAGTTATTACTGGTACCGGCTCCCTGACACAGAGCTTGTAGTGGTCTCAGCCTGAGTACTCGTGATGCTCTCACTTGCATTTTTACTTAGCTGGTTACATAGTTTACCCTATTGTTTCATTTATTTTCTGCACTGCATTTATTTTGGCTTGTATTTTCTGTACCTTGTTATGTCCCCTGAGGACCTGGAATGGACTATGTCGCCAGGTATAGCCGAAGAGATCCATCCAGAGATACACCGTACAGGAGCACTTCCAGGAGCTGTACCAGGACCTGAGGACGAGATCGTACCAGAGGACTTCTCCTGAGCATTGGTTATATATAGTCAGTTATTTCTGTTGCTGTTTCTATTTCCAGTTCCTTTATTTCATGTCTATTTGTATTTGATGTAACAGACTTGTGCTCGGATTGTTCACCGAGATACTTTTATTGAGATTTGATAGTTATTTCTATTTGCATTATTCTGGCATTTAATCTGTGATTATCTGTTGTGGATGAGATTAGAATAGTCTGTAACCTGTATCATTTGTTCTATTTCCTGTTAGTCTACAGCTTAAGCATGCCCTGATGGATCCATTAAATTGGGTTGTCCATCGGTGCGTGCTGCTGGCCATTGCCACGTGTCCAGTTCTCCGATATTTTGGGACTGGGGCGTGACATTCCCCGAGACACTCTTGTTGATATATGCTCGTTTATATTCAGTTACATTTATTCTGGCTTTTGATCTGTGTTTATATTCTGTGGATGAGATTAGAATAGTCTGTGACTTGTAACAATTATTCTATTTACTGTTAGACTACAGCTTAAGCATGCCATGATGGATCCATTAAATTGGGTTGTCCATCGGTACGTGCTGCTGGCCATTGCCACGTGTCCAGTCCCTCGATATTTTGGGACTTGGGCATGACAGATACCAAGGTAAGTATCAAGATATACCAAGGTATGAGTAGTAGGTATTGGCATAAGTAATAGGATAGTTGTAAACTAATTATGGGTTGGTATTAAGGTGACTAAAATAAGGTATATAGTATTATATAAATATTAAATACATAGTAGTTTATAATTATTGTTGGATAGTTATGTTAGACTTCCTTGATATCTTCTCGTTCTTTAGAATGTGATTGAGTTTTGTGTTGAGATTTTATTGGCAGACTTCATATTATTGTGAGATTTTAGATAGTATAGTAGACCAAGACAGCGTTCTACCACCGATTCTACGGCGTAGGCTGGGCGTTGTTTCCGACTTGCATCCCTACATCGGGTGCGGGTCGTGACAACAAGCATCTATATTTGCAATTTAAATCACAACTATATATATATATATATATATATATATATATATATATATATATATATATATATATATGTGTGTGTGTGTGTGTGTGTGTGTGTGTGTGTGTGTGTGTGTTTCTTCAAATTTGACTAGTTTTAGCAATTGTGGAGTATCATCTAAACATACCGTGTCCAAAATGTTGTATCCATATTTCATAAATATATATATAAGTGTCTTCAAATTTTAAAAAATTAAATATATAATTCTCTGAAATTAACTTTGATTTGAGCATGGTAAATTGACAAAGAAATTGAACTGAAGAAGGGTGTTGAGAAGAGGAGAAAAGAGCTTGCCTTGCTATAAAGCTCTTTGATTTGGAAGAAACTTTTGATTTTCCAAGTTTATCCCAAATTGTAACCTAAAATTTTAATATGTATAACCATATATATAAAAAATTTAGTCTAGGTTTATAATTAAAATAATTAGGAAAGACGAATGGGAATAAAATTATACAAAGGAGAAAATGATGGTGATGGGGGTGTCTGGAGGAGATCGACCAGAGCGGGATGGCCGGAGGCCGGGTCAGTCTTCAGCGGCAGCGGAAGCCAGCAGTAGCTGCTTCAGCAGCAAGGTGCGGCAGCAGCAACAACAACATTCAGCTGCAGCAGCAGCAGATGGAAAGAGAGGGGATAGAAAAATGGGTGAGGGGATATGTGAGGATGTGAGGATGTGAGATGAGAGAGGAGATGGAGAATTCGAATCATTTCCCTTCCATATAGCCGTCCTCCCTCCTCCCAAGTTTCCAGAACCTAAAACTCATCATAGTGTTTGCTAAGATGAGTCATCACTCCCTTCTTGAGCAAGTGACATGTAGTGAGTTGGTGAATTGCAAAATTTTGCAAATCTAAGGTCTTCATTGCAACATTCTAAGTGAAGAAACTATCATATTTTCTTGAGGTCTAAATTGCAAAGTAATAAATTAATATATAAAAAATCTTAACTAAGTAATATTTATTTTAAGAAATATATTTAGAAATAGGTTATGACACATGTTGACCTAGTTTTACAAGACCACCCCATGGAGATGAGGTATTCTTATATATCTCCGGCCCTGACACATGTTGCGAGTCTCATGTAGGATACGGACTTGCGTAACAGGCTGGCCCCCTTTACGTAAAGGTCGTGCGATGGATAAGGAATAACTACTAATAGAGATATATTGTTTTAGCAGACTTAGCAGTTAGTAGAGGTGTTGCGTGTTATGGATTTGACACGTTAGTAGCATTGGGTGGGGAGAACAATGAGTAAGCGTATGCGACTCCTTTACACTTTTCCTTTATTTGTCCGTAAGCTCCGCTGGAGACGCGAGGCGTTATGATCCCTTATATATACTGCAGGTCTATGCTGATCGAAAGACGTTATGCCCGAGGCCCTTGGATCTCTGCGAGAACTATGTTCATCCCATTATTTTAGCTAGATAGTCCATACGCGGGAAACTTGTTCTTAAAGTGCATATCACATAAACCGGTTAGGCGACCATGTTGGATGTTTACTTTCAGTACATTATTGGCATGCTTTTATGTATCTTGTTGCGTCCCTCTAAGGATCTGGTCCATTTCCAGGTATAGACGATCAGAATTATCTGCAGGAGTATGGACCCGGGCCTGACGCATCATTTTCTATCGAGGAGGTCTTACCCTCTGAGTATCCATGACTACTTCATCGCTGATGGATCTTTTAGCTGTTATTCTCTTTATTTGACATTTTATTTTTATATGGGAGTTTCATCCTCTTCTATCATCTTAGTTGATATAGTCGATTGGTAGTGGATTTGTCTCCACCCGACTTTTATTTCTTTTATTGCTTCATATTTGAGACTTTTAGTATTTATTTTTGTACTTCTCTACTGGTGTCTGTGGATGAGATATAGTTGCATCTGACTTGTGTTGAAAATATATATGTACCACTTGTGAATTATTTATTCATATACAGCGTACGTATGTGTTATGGTTTCCATATATTAGAGTTACATATACATACGGCTGACATGCTACGTATTCCTAGTCCTACGTATTTTGGGGCTATGGCGTGACAATTCAAGAGTTGGAAATTAATAGTTAAATTCCTTGACAAATCATCCGACGCCAAGTCACCACGGTACCACTGGAAATGTCGACTTCGAGTTTTCGGTTACCTTCTTGAAAAAATTCAAAACTTTCTCTACTTTCTGACTTTCGCAAATTAAAGAACAAACCAAAAAAAATGCAGATTGGAGGAGAAAAATATAGGAGATGTGAGAATAGAATGACTGAATGAGCCATCAATAAATAGGAAAAAGTTTGTAGAATTTGATTTTTTCAAGAGAAAAATAGACGTTACATCCGGATATATTTCTCTTCATAATTTTTTGAGAGATGGAGAAGTAAAGATTGGAGGTGAAGGAGAAGAGTCGGTCGCCCCTTTCCTGAAAAATAGAAATTGGAGGAGAAGAGGAAGAGTTGTCCATTCCTTCATGCAACCCTAAATAGAAACCAAATTTTTTTATTAACCATTAACTAGGAAACAAATCTGATCCCAATTATATGGGTCGTTACTCGTTAGTTAGCTAATTTAGAAACTTTTTGGCCCCATATGACTTTAAGCCCTAGGATAATTACTACATTGATTTAAAAAAAAAAATGGGCCACTATAAAAGTGGGATCCTAGGCAGCTGCTTGCTTTGCTTAGTGGATGAGCCGGCCCTGGATAACTTGATAATTTTCTTGGGTTAACTAGGTTTGGGACGAGGCTTCGGTATCACGATTTCAGTACAACGAAATTGGACGTATCCAAGCAAGTATACCTTGTTCGATTTATATAATATATTTCATGCATGTTTATTTTTCCATCGTTTCTATTTTCATGTCACTTGTTGGTCATCTATTTTCTCATTGGTATTACATGTTCCCTATACACGACGAACGTCCATCGCTTGTTCTCATATATCTATTTGGCACAAATTCTTTCACATGTCTTGTACTTGTTATGTGCTAGCTTATTGGTTTCATATTCCCGTATTATTTAAGTTTGACTTGACTCGATCCCTTAGGTCCCTTGTGAGGATACTGTCTCTCGACCGAGAGTCCCTTACATTGGGCTATAATAGAGAACTATTCACTTGGCCACTCTAAATCGATAGTCGCTTATCTTGGGATACTCTCTATAGGAACGTTAACGCCTCACTTGTTTGAGGCTATTTTTTTTGTAGTCACATTTGATAGGATTATTCTCGATGCCACCATCTTAGCTATCGTTTTTTGTGTGTGTTATTCTTTGTCTTTCCTTCGCATGTTATTTAATGTTACAATCAACATGTATATTATGTATCTTGCTACATTTCTTTGGAGACCTGATTTTCTTTTCAGGTAATGGCTGAACTCCACCCTTAGGATTGTGTTGGTGTGTATTTCTGCAGGATTCGACTATCACTAGTGGTGTTTTTTATCGTTATTTCCTCTTTTATATTCATATAATTATTTTTCTCGGCTATTATAGACTTGTTTTATATACCTATATTGTTTTTCGGGTTTATTCGAACGTATATTCTAATGGATTGCATATTATGAAATATATTGTTCATTCTTGATATTTATTTCTCGTGGATTGAGATGTAGACTTGTTATGATATCTTAGAGACTTATATATAGTTGATTCGACTTCTAGATAGCGTATACATATTCGGGTTAGACTGGAGTTCACTCGATACGCAGCTGACAATTGCCACGAAACCTAGTCCACATATTTTTGGACTATGGCGTGACAATAGACAACTCATATTAATCATTGACCTCATCCGATGGATTAAATCAAGCTAGGTATACACGGGTGGGGTCTAACATGTGGGCCACCCCACCCTCTACCTATTTTATTGTGCAGCGGGCCTGGGTCACGATGCGGTACCCCAACCGAGTACAATGCGGATACTTACCTGATGACATGTGGAGCCCCCGCCAACTACTGCTGCAACCACTAACATGCGGTCGCTTCTTGGGCGTGGAAATGGATTACGGGTCTGTTGCTTTTATTATTATTTTTCTTTTTCTTTTTTCAGAATTTATTTTATATTGAAAACCTATTAAATAGATAGTTTATACAGTAAGAAAATCATAATTAATACTAAAATAGTTTTTTTTTAAATAATTTTCTTTTTGGAGAACTTAAATGCTATTGCTAAGCCTAGGATAATTTTTTTGGATCAGAATAGTTGCCTACGTTCAGAATTAAAAGTTCTATTACATATTATTAATTATTAATAAATAGTTTTAGCTAAAATAAATTTTTAAAAAAATCTTAAAATTCTCAAATAAGTTTATAAATTATTCTAGGTTAGTTCTAAGGTGTCTAACCTCACACTATCCAATGTTGCCCATGTTATGTTTTTTAAAACTCCGATTTTATTAATTGGATATTTTCACTTTCAGTAGTGAATACTACACAGCTCATCTTGATTAGGATGGGAGGGACTAAGAGGAGGGGCCACAGTTAGTTGGACAACATTCACCAGGGGCACAAGCCGCACAATATGGGGCATAATAGCACGAGCCCCTAGTACAGTAAGTAGCAGCACCAAGGCAGTCGATAGCAGCAAAAAGAGGAGCACCAGCACAGATGGTGTGTGGAATGCACGGATAAAAAATAATGTTTGTATGGACTTATGGATGAGTCAAAGGATCTATTTATTCTTTTATTGTGACTTTGTCTGGAAGATCTGGAATCAACAGCACATCTGCTATGAACTTCCGGCTTCGCAAAATAGGGATCTCCTGTCGGCCATGAACGAGATCATGACGCAAAAAGGACAAGGACCGGGAGCTTACAGGCGTTTAAAACTGATCATTGGCGCGACGGTGTGATACGTCTGGAGGAAACAAAACCATCGTATCTTTGATAACATCTCAACAATAACAACAACAACAACAACAATTGATTTTTCCAATAGCCCTCACAGACGCATCAACAGTAGATTCCGATGATACATCATCAACACGGATCCCGAAAAAGGAAAGGATCGAGTAGCTACAGTGAAGCTAATATCGCAGGAGACTGCCCGAGATTGGTAGGCTAAGAGATTTTCCAGGTGAAGTTCTCTAACTCCACCGCTCGCTGCGAGCTCAGGTCCATACGAGATTCATCAGCCTCCGCCAACACCCGAGCTCAGCAGATCAATATGCAACGGAGTTCTGCAGATTAAGTAGGTTCTGTCATGTTAGAGCTGCATCAGTAGATCTCCACCCATACATTACATTGCTACGCATGATGCTCAGAGATTAGGAGGTGATTGCGCAGAGGCTGACAGGCCTGAAAAAGATGTCTCATATACTGATGAGAGGATCATCTTCGTAGTCGCCGATCTCGACACCAGAGAGTTAGAAATTAGAGCCGTATATAGAGTTGGGTGCTCTCCCACTAACATGACAGTAAATTTCCTGGTTAATGGGTTCTTGTAAGCGAGGTAAGGTCGAAGTTGGTCCGTTCCGAGAAGCGGAGACGATGAAATTGCACTGGAATTGTTTGAGGAGAATATTGATTTGATCACCTTTGTTTTGGGGGTATCTAGTAAGAGCTTTGGCATTGTTGAAGATGCATTCGGAGTGCGGTGGTGATGTATATAAATATAAGTCGAATTCGAATGATCCTTGTGGTTTACTGAAAAGAGTCATAAGAACACTATCAGGATAACAAACATCAGTGGATCGAATCACTTATAAATAGTGGGAGTTGGTGACAATAACATATATAAATACCAACTCTTACGAATGAGATCTACTATGCCAGAAGTGAATTGTGTCCATCTTGTCTAAAAATTAGTCCTCGAGACTATTTGTAGTTCGCTAGTTGTTCCCTTAAAATGGCATATTGAAAGGAAGGGCCCAACGTTTGTCATTGTCCAACTGCGAACTGGAAAGATTTGCTACCTCTCTCCGTCAAACACAAGCAATCTTGCACTAGGAGATTGTTTGGTTGATCAAAAGTGTATAAAAATATGAGTGGAAAAGTAGAATTTAAGTGAACAATTTTTTTAATTAAAAATTTTATTGCTTATTTTAATTGATAAATTTTAGTGATAAATATTCTACTAGTTTTCCAAAATTTAATTTACTTCAATATTTTGTTAAAACATTTTTAATTTACCTCAAAATTTTATTTACTCATAAAAAAATTACTTTTTTCATTTTTGTGCACCCAAACGTCTGAAACTCTCCTTATTTTTCACCAATTTTCTCCAATTTTTTGTGAAGGTAAAAAGTAATAATTTTTTTATTTATTGGAATGATGATGCAAGATTTAGTGCATGTGAATATGCACAAATATAAATGTATGGCTTGAAAATTAATGCTCTATTGAACTTCATCCAAAGTATATATATATATATATATATATATATATATATATATATAGAGAGAGAGAGAGAGAGAGAGAGAATAAGGGAGGTGAGATGGCACCTCACTCTAAAAACAAGGGTGGCGGTGACGTGACACAATTCCAACCACACATTTCATAATTGTCAATTTACACTTAACCCCTTCCCCTCATTTGTGTGGTTGAGATTGTGCCACGTCACCGCCACCCTTGTTTTTAGAGTGAGGTGTCATCTCACCTCCCTTATTCTCTCTCTCTCTCTCTCTCTCTCTCTCTATATATATATATATATAGAGAGAGAGAGAAGGGTTGGGACAACGTGGCAGTGGTCAATGTAAACAAAAGCAAATTTTTTTTAGGACTCTTGTTGCGTCTTTTTCAACGTTTGGTTCAAGTTTTGGAGACCTGAAAATAGATTTAAATTTCTTATCTTTGTTTAATGTCTAAAGTTGAAAATTGGTAGTGAATAGTAGAGACTTCATATTCACATTATTGCAAAAAAGTAAAACCAAAGCCCCCCTTGAAAATAATTTTACTTTCCGTCGAATGTTATGTTGGATGTTTTATTTGGACAATAATAACTTTCTTCTACTTTCAAAATTCCAACTTCTATTCCAAACATATAAATTTATATACATTATAAAATTAATAAAAAAATATTTATAAAAAATTAAATAAATTAAGATTATATTTCCATATTCTTAATTTTACCTACCCAAATATAGATATGTTAATGGAAAAGGAATTCATATGAAAACAAAACCTTCATCCAAACAACAAGAGGACCAGGGGAAAAATATTGCCAAAAGAATGGCACGTATCAAATCGTTTACACGGATAATAAGTGTGGCCTGAGAATCAAAATTTATTACATTAAGAAGCATCAACTAGAACAATAAAAATGAGTAGAACTTTGATACAGATGGCTGTCATTAGAACTTAGATGAGGGCCCACCTGTCATAAAGTGTCTGTATCATTTTTTTATACAGCCATCTGTATCAAGTATTGTCAAACATCAAGTACATCTGCCAGAATCTTTCCTTACAACCATACAATAGGTTCAGATAACATTTGATATCAACATATAGCAGTCCTCCTCATGGGATGCACAGACACAATTACACGTCAGCATGAGGACAGGAAATACACCCAAATTCATGGTGAAATTTATAAACCAAAATTGTTCAGCAAGAAAGAAGGTACAATAAGATGTCACAGAAAAGTTTATCAATGAAGTGGCAGAGTTAAAAGCAAATTCATGGCCATATAAGTTTGCCATGAGGAAAAGAAATGAACATATTCAAGGAATAAATTGTAGAGAAAAGAAAATGTGCTAATTAAGATATTCAAGGAATAAATCATAGAGAAGAGAAAATGTGCTAATTAAGATATTCAAGAAATATCTCATAGAGAGAAAACATGCTAATTATAGAATCTCAATTCCAAATCAAAATAGTTAAAAAATGCTAGTATCAATCATACATATATTACGGAAGTTCCCTTCTATTAGACTTTGATGCCAGGAGCAATATATCCATAAAAGAAAGTCCGGTTCTCTATCTTATTTTATTAGCAAAATGATGAAATATTATATTTATTTGGGTTGCTAACTCAACGGTAGAGTACTCGGCTTTTATGTGCGACTATGATCTTTTACACATTTTTGGATGAAGCAACAAATTCGTCCAGACTATTGGTAAAGTCTATATGACCGCAATTGATCTGAAAGGTAATGAATGGAAAAAAAAAATCTGGCTTCTTAACAATGAGATGAATATCACATGCCTACAAGGCTTCAACTCAATTTTCCTAACGATCATACCCTAAAAAGGAAGAATGATTTGAACCTGAACTGTAAAAAAAGGTAATTACAAAGGGCCAACACACTAGTCATTGGGTAGTAAAAAAAAGAGACCAAAGAAGGAAGAAAGAACAATAAGATGTGACCAACTCCTCCCAAGGTTCATTTGACAATAAGTAAGACAGACGAGAGAAAAGGGAAAACCTCTACCCCCTCTTCAACCAAGAAAATACTATTCTGCCTTGACAGCCAGAAACAGGCCAATGCGATCTCATTTAGGTAAGGCTGCTAAAGTGGAATAGTCAGGAGGTACTAGAGGCTCGTTTGGATCAAGGTTTTGTATTCCTAGAAATTTATTTTCCATTAATTTTCCATGGGAAAGGAATTCAACATTTTCATACCCATGTTTGGTTATATTAGGTTGGGAATATGAAAAAAAAATGTTACTTTATTTCATTTTTCATAAATACCCTAAATTTACATGTTTGAAATAGAAGTTGAAATAAGGGTAAAGAATCTGAATCCAAGCCTAAAAAGGCTTGAACCAAACGCCACCTAGTAGTTCATGAAAACAAAAAAACACCAAACAACTAAAACCGAGATTTCAGAGAAATAGTTATTACTCTCGCTATGACAAGACATCTAAACATCACCAAGAAAGTCCCATTCTAGAAGAGAAGAAATTATTCAGTGGGGACGGGCTGGTAGTGGTGAGCCTTGAGTCCCCTCCAATAGTATAAAGACACCACTAT
>JAYESA010000735.1:35000-37500 GCA_036927795.1 Iris macrosiphon
CTTGATGCTGAACCCGAAGTTCGATGCCCATCGCCTCAAGATCTCGAAGTAAATGGTTGTTTATGGATAACGAGCCCACGTACTTCCGACTCAGAGCATCAGCAACGACGTTTCCCTTGCCCGGTGTGTAAGCGATCGTCAAATCATAGTCCTTAATCAGTTCTAGCCAACGCCGCTGTCTGAGGTTCAGTTCTCGTTGTGTGAATAGATACTTGAGGCTCTTGTGATCTGTGAAGATTTTGCAAGCAACACCATAAAGATAATGCCTCCACAACTTCAGTGCAAATACAATTGCCGCCAATTCCAAGTCGTGCGTCGGGTAGTTTTTCTCGTGCGGCTTCAGTTGCCTGGAGGCGTACGATATTACCTTATCCCTTTGCATGAGCACACATCCCAAACCGAGTCCTGAGGCATCACTATATATCTGAAACTCCTCTACCCCATCTGGAAGAGCAAGAATCGGAGCTGAAACAAGACGCTGCTTAAGTTCTTGAAAGCTGGCTTCGCAGTCATCACTCCATTTGTATACAATCCCTTTTTGAGTGAGGCGAGTCAAAGGCGAGGCCAGTTTAGAAAAATCCTTCACGAACCTACGGTAGTATCCCGCTAGGCCCAGAAAGCTTCGAATTTCGCTAGCTGATGTAGGTTGCTTCCAGTCCACCACCGCCTCTATTTTCTTCGGGTCTACAGCGATGCCTTCCGCCGAAACGACATGACCAAGGAATGCCACACTGTTCAACCAGAACTCACATTTGCTGAGCTTAGCGAACAACTGATGCTCTCGTAATGTCTGCAGTACGATCCTTAGGTGTTCCTTGTGTTCCGCCTCGTTCTTGGAATAAATCAGAATGTCGTCGATGAACACGACCACAAACTTGTCTACGTAAGGCCGAAACACGCGGTTCATCAGGTCCATGAAAGCTGCAGGGGCGTTCGTCAAGCCAAACGACATCACGAGAAATTCATAGTGTCCGTATCGGGTCCTGAATGCAGATTTTTGAACATCATCTGGTTTGATTTTCAGCTGGTGGTACCCTGACCTGAGATCAATTTTAGAGAAAACTGTTGCACCTTGCAGTTGATCAAACAAGTCATCTATCCTTGGCAATGGGTACTGGTTCCGCACGGTCACCTTATTTAGTTCTCGGTAGTCAATACACATCCGCATGGATCCATCCTTTTTCTTCACGAATAGCACCGGAGCACCCCACGGAGAAACGCTTGGACGAATGTATCCTCGGTCCAACAAATCTTGTAACTGAATCTTAAGTTCCTTCAGCTCTGCTGGGGCCATTCGATAAGGTGCCTTCGATATCGGTCGCGCATCCGGAAATGTGTCGATGCTGAATTCGATCTCACGATCAGGAGGCATTCCAGGCAGCTCGTCTGGGAACACGTCGAGGAAATCTGCTATAACATCAGCCTGAGCTGCATTTGCACTTTCCTGCCGGGTGTCTCGAACTGAAGCTAAGTACCCTTCACAACCCGAATGCAGCATACGCCTAGCCGAAATTGCTGATATCATCATTGCCGTCTTTGGTGCAGCGCTGCACGAATAGTAAAAGTCTGCCTCGCCGGGTAGACGGAATACGACTCGCTTCTCCGCGCACTCAATTGTTGCATGACAAGCACCCAACCAATCCATCCCGAGAATAATATCGTAATCCTTAATGTCTAATACAATGACATCTAAGGAAAGCTTCCTGCCTCCGATGCAAATATAACCATCCTTACAGATCGCATGGGCGGGCATGTCGACTCCCGAAGGTGTGCTCACGCAAAGATTCATATTTAAGGGAGTAGAAGCTAGTTTATGCTCAATAGTAAAATCAGCAGATATGAAACTATGCGTAGCACCTGAATCGAATAAGACTCTAGCGGGCAAATCTCTGAAAAGTAATGTACCTGTCACGACAGTTTCAGAGGCGGATGCATCATCCCGAGTCAGTGCATAGACTCGTCCTTGAGCACCCTGGCGTTGTGGATTCACTGGCACAGCATTGGCATCATTTGCTGGAGGCCCCCTGTTGTGATTCCCGTTGTTCCGGTTCCCGTGGTGCTGATTCCCATTGTTATGATTCCCATTGTTATGATTCCCGTTGTGCTGATTCGGTTTTGCCTCACGGCAGTTGAAATGCTTGTGGTCCAGGCGACCACATTTAAAACACCCAGTAACTCGGCATTCCTCCACTCGATGCCCTATTTTGCCGCACCTGTTGCAGTATGGTGCACGGGACGGGCCCCTATGCTCAGATGTGTGCGGACGCTTTTGTGCTCCAGACCCTCCCATTTCCTGAGGCCGCTTATTATTGTTGGTACGGGAGGTTTGCACATCGGCCTTTGGTGGACAGCGCCCAAAGATCCGCTCGCTGTTCAGGGCAGCTTCATAACATTCCCTGTATGTCTGACACTTCTGGTTGATGACGTCCCTACGCAAATCGTCATTCAAACCCTTTTGGAAGCGGTAGCACCACGCCTGCTGGTTTGGCAAGAAGTGCCC